>WNGS01168363.1:0-10907 GCA_020271785.1 Procambarus virginalis | reverse complement strand
GAACTGTCCCCACACTGTCTCCTGCTGGAACTGTCCCCACACTGTCTCCTGCTGGAACTGTCCCCACACTGTCCCCTGCTGGAACTGTCCCCACACTGTCCCCTGCTGGAACTGTCCCCACACTGTCCCCTGCTGGAACTGTCCCCACACTGTCTCCTGCTGGAACTGTCCCCACACTGTCCCCTGCTGGAACTGTCCCCTGCTGGAACTGTCCCCCACACTGTCCCCTGCTGGAACTGTCCCCCACACTGTCCCCTGCTGGAACTGTCCCCACACTGTCCCCTGCTGGAACTGTCCCCACACTGTCCCCTGCTGGAACTGTCCCCTGCTGGAACTGTCCCCACACTGTCCCCTGCTGGAACTGTCCCCACACTGTCCCCTGCTGGAACTGTCCCCACACTGTCCCCTGCTGGAACTGTCCCCCACACTGTCCCCTGCTGGAACTGTCCCCACACTGTCCCCTGCTGGAACTGTCCCCACACTGTCCCCTGCTGGAACTGTCCCCACACTGTCCCCTGCTGGAACTGTCCCCACACTGTCCCCTGCTGGAACTGTCCCCCACTGTCCCCTGCTGGAACTGTCCCCACACTGTCCCCTGCTGGAACTGTCCCCACACTGTCCCCTGCTGGAACTGTCCCCACACTGTCCCCTGCTGGAACTGTCCCCACACTGTCCCCTGCTGGAACTGTCCCCCACACTGTCCCCTGCTGGAACTGTCCCCACACTGTCCCCTGCTGGAACTGTCCCCACACTGTCCCCTGCTGGAACTGTCCCCTGCTGGAACTGTCCCCACACTGTCCCCTGCTGGAACTGTCCCCACACTGTCCCCTGCTGGAACTGTCCCCCACACTGTCCCCTGCTGGAACTGTCCCCACACTGTCCCCTGCTGGAACTGTCCCCCACACTGTCCCCTGCTGGAACTGTCCCCACACTGTCCCCTGCTGGAACTGTCCCCACACTGTCCCCTGCTGGAACTGTCCCCTGCTGGAACTGTCCCCCACACTGTCCCCTGCTGGAACTGTCCCCACACTGTCCCCTGCTGGAACTGTCCCCCACACTGTCCCCTGCTGGAACTGTCCCCACACTGTCCCCTGCTGGAACTGTCCCCCACACTGTCCCCTGCTGGAACTGTCCCCACACTGTCCCCTGCTGGAACTGTCCCCACACTGTCCCCTGCTGGAACTGTCCCCACACTGTCCCCTGCTGGAACTGTCCCCCACACTGTCCCCTGCTGGAACTGTCCCCCACACTGTCCCCTGCTGGAACTGTCCCCACACTGTCCCCTGCTGGAACTGTCCCCACACTGTCCCCTGCTGGAACTGTCCCCCACACTGTCCCCTGCTGGAACTGTCCCCACACTGTCCCCTGCTGGAACTGTCCCCCACACTGTCCCCTGCTGGAACTGTCCCCCACACTGTCCCCTGCTGGAACTGTCCCCACACTGTCCCCTGCTGGAACTGTCCCCCACACTGTCCCCTGCTGGAACTGTCCCCACACTGTCCCCTGCTGGAACTGTCCCCACACTGTCCCCTGCTGGAACTGTCCCCACACTGTCCCCTGCTGGAACTGTCCCCACACTGTCCCCTGCTGGAACTGTCCCCACACTGTCCCCTGCTGGAACTGTCCCCCACACTGTCCCCTGCTGGAACTGTCCCCACACTGTCCCCTGCTGGAACTGTCCCCCACACTGTCCCCTGCTGGAACTGTCCCCCACACTGTCCCCTGCTGGAACTGTCCCCCACACTGTCCCCTGCTGGAACTGTCCCCACACTGTCCCCTGCTGGAACTGTCCCCACACTGTCCCCTGCTGGAACTGTCCCCACACTGTCCCCTGCTGGAACTGTCCCCACACTGTCCCCTGCTGGAACTGTCCCCACACTGTCCCCTGCTGGAACTGTCCCCCACACTGTCCCCTGCTGGAACTGTCCCCCACACTGTCCCCTGCTGGAACTGTCCCCACACTGTCCCCTGCTGGAACTGTCCCCCACACTGTCCCCTGCTGGAACTGTCCCCACACTGTCCCCTGCTGGAACTGTCCCCACACTGTCCCCTGCTGGAACTGTCCCCCACACTGTCCCCTGCTGGAACTGTCCCCCACACTGTCCCCTGCTGGAACTGTCCCCACACTGTCCCCTGCTGGAACTGTCCCCCACACTGTCCCCTGCTGGAACTGTCCCCACACTGTCCCCTGCTGGAACTGTCCCCACACTGTCCCCTGCTGGAACTGTCCCCCACACTGTCCCCTGCTGGAACTGTCCCCCACACTGTCCCCTGCTGGAACTGTCCCCCACACTGTCCCCTGCTGGAACTGTCCCCACACTGTCCCCTGCTGGAACTGTCCCCACACTGTCCCCTGCTGGAACTGTCCCCCACACTGTCCCCTGCTGGAACTGTCCCCACACTGTCCCCTGCTGGAACTGTCCCCCACACTGTCCCCTGCTGGAACTGTCCCCCACACTGTCCCCTGCTGGAACTGTCCCCCACACTGTCCCCTGCTGGAACTGTCCCCACACTGTCCCCTGCTGGAACTGTCCCCACACTGTCCCCTGCTGGAACTGTCCCCACACTGTCCCCTGCTGGAACTGTCCCCCACACTGTCCCCTGCTGGAACTGTCCCCACACTGTCCCCTGCTGGAACTGTCCCCACACTGTCCCCTGCTGGAACTGTCCCCCACACTGTCCCCTGCTGGAACTGTCCCCACACTGTCCCCTGCTGGAACTGTCCCCACACTGTCCCCTGCTGGAACTGTCCCCACACTGTCCCCTGCTGGAACTGTCCCCCACACTGTCCCCTGCTGGAACTGTCCCCACACTGTCCCCTGCTGGAACTGTCCCCACACTGTCCCCTGCTGGAACTGTCCCCCACACTGTCCCCTGCTGGAACTGTCCCCACACTGTCCCCTGCTGGAACTGTCCCCCACACTGTCCCCTGCTGGAACTGTCCCCACACTGTCCCCTGCTGGAACTGTCCCCACACTGTCCCCTGCTGGAACTGTCCCCACACTGTCCCCTGCTGGAACTGTCCCCACACTGTCCCCTGCTGGAACTGTCCCCACACTGTCCCCTGCTGGAACTGTCCCCACACTGTCCCCTGCTGGAACTGTCCCCACACTGTCCCCTGCTGGAACTGTCCCCACACTGTCCCCTGCTGGAACTGTCCCCACACTGTCCCCTGCTGGAACTGTCCCCACACTGTCCCCTGCTGGAACTGTCCCCCACACTGTCCCCTGCTGGAACTGTCCCCACACTGTCCCCTGCTGGAACTGTCCCCACACTGTCCCCTGCTGGAACTGTCCCCCACTGTCCCCTGCTGGAACTGTCCCCTGCTGGAACTGTCCCCCACACTGTCCCCTGCTGGAACTGTCCCCACACTGTCCCCTGCTGGAACTGTCCCCCACACTGTCCCCTGCTGGAACTGTCCCCACACTGTCCCCTGCTGGAACTGTCCCCCACACTGTCCCCTGCTGGAACTGTCCCCACACTGTCCCCTGCTGGAACTGTCCCCACACTGTCCCCTGCTGGAACTGTCCCCCACACTGTCCCCTGCTGGAACTGTCCCCACACTGTCCCCTGCTGGAACTGTCCCCCACACTGTCCCCTGCTGGAACTGTCCCCACACTGTCCCCTGCTGGAACTGTCCCCACACTGTCCCCTGCTGGAACTGTCCCCCACACTGTCCCCTGCTGGAACTGTCCCCACACTGTCCCCTGCTGGAACTGTCCCCACACTGTCCCCTGCTGGAACTGTCCCCACACTGTCCCCTGCTGGAACTGTCCCCCACACTGTCCCCTGCTGGAACTGTCCCCCACACTGTCCCCTGCTGGAACTGTCCCCACACTGTCCCCTGCTGGAACTGTCCCCACACTGTCCCCTGCTGGAACTGTCCCCACACTGTCCCCTGCTGGAACTGTCCCCCTGCTGACTGTCCCCTGCTGGAACTGTCCCCCACACTGTCCCCTGCTGGAACTGTCCCACAACTGTCCCCTGCTGGAACTGTCCCCCACACTGTCCCCTGCTGGAACTGTCCCCACTGTCCCCTCCCCTGCTGGACTGTCCCCCCACTGTCCCCTGCTGGAACTGTCCCCACACTGTCCCCTGCTGGAACTGTCCCCACACTGTCCCCTGCTGGAACTGTCCCCCACACTGTCCCCTGCTGGAACTGTCCCCACACTGTCCCCTGCTGGAACTGTCCCCACACTGTCCCCTGCTGGAACTGTCCCCACACTGTCCCCTGCTGGAACTGTCCCCACACTGTCCCCTGCTGGAACTGTCCCCCACACTGTCCCCTGCTGGAACTGTCCCCCACACTGTCCCCTGCTGGAACTGTCCCCACACTGTCCCCTGCTGGAACTGTCCCCCACTGTCCCCTGCTGGAACTGTCCCCCACACTGTCCCCTGCTGGAACTGTCCCCCACTGTCCCTGCTGGAACTGTCCCCCACACTGTCCCCTGCTGGAACTGTCCCCCACTGTCCCTGCTGAACTGTCCCCACACTGTCCCCTGCTGGAACTGTCCCCCACACTGTCCCCTGCTGGAACTGTCCCCACACTGTCCCCTGCTGGAACTGTCCCCCACACTGTCCCCTGCTGNGGATATTCAGGGTAATCTCTTGCTATTTGATTATTCAATGTTGCATTATTAGAGGCCCAAGATTGTAGTGGCATGTTGGCACCTTGTAGCTCCTTGTTGGCCTCTTGATATAATTGTAACAGTTCAGTAGTACTGTTAACTGTCCCTTGAAAATTATCTACATATAGATTCTGACTGATTTCAGCCTTATAGGGACTTGATGATTTTTCAGATGAGTATCTAGAGTTGCTTGCAACAGGAATGGACTACTTGTAGCGCGCAAAAAGAACTGAGGAAATCTGAAAGTCACTATAGGACTATTGATATCTTCTGGGTTCTCTACCCATAGAAACTTAGTGAAGTCTCTATCTTCTTCCTGCAAGCCGACTCTTAGAAAGGCCTTACTTATATCTGCTGAATATGCATATTTATTAAGTCTAAACTTCAACAGTATGTCATACAATTTCTGAGTTAGACTTGGACCTGTTTGCAAACAATCATTTAGACTGGTTCCTTGGGGTCCAGATTTAGAGCTACAGTTAAAAACTATCCGTAAAGGAGTTGTTTTTGATTCTCTCATTACAGCCATGTGTGGTAAAAAATGGCCTGTTTGCTTATTGTCGTGTTTCACGACTTCTATGAATTTATTCTGTAATTGTTGAGCTATAATCTCATGATAGAGTTTTAAATGCTCAGGCCTTTTCTTAGCTTTGCTAATTGAGATTTAAATTGACTATAAGCCATGTGATAATTGGTAGGTAAGGTTTTATGGTTGATTTTCCATGGTAGCCTTACCCAGTACTGTCCATCATGATACTGTACAGTTTCTAAGTACTGATTGTATGCACAGACATCATCAGGACTTGGTTGATCAGGAATTATTCCTATAGCATCAAGTTCCCACAATTGATGTACAGATTCCAATCCATCATCAATCATGTGGGGGATTTTAAGGGGTGATTGATCTTTGCCTAGTCAGGCCATGATTACAGTTTCTGTATGATGTGATTTTTCAGGAGTTGAAGGTTCAAGATCTAGTATAGGTCCTGTCAACAATATGCCTCCTGCTGATTTGAGTATTTTCATACCCATACATTCTTCTGACAGAATGAATTGATGATAATAGTCAGCTCCAATCAGGATTCCGATATCTCCTATGTAATCCGAATCGAGCCGAGGATCTGCTAATTGAATTCCTTTTTCTTTTAGGAATTTAATTGTGGCTGCCAGACCAGTCACTTCCATTTCAGTAGGAATTTTATCAACTACTATGGCTTCGACTGTCCTTTGGGATGTACCCAGGCAGACCATGAGTTGTACTACCGGAAAGGTTCTATGACCTGAACTGGTAAAAAACCCTGATATGGATGTAGATACTTGCTTTGAAGATTTAAGTTGTAAATCTTCTGCCATCTTTTTACTGATGAAGGTTTTCTGTGAACCCTGATCAAAAAAGCCTCTAGTTTGAATACAAACTCCTTCATTACACAGTTCTAGCTGTGCTGTAGGCAATATGGCAGTTGTAACAATTTCTGTATCTGAGGCATTGACATTACTCATTACTGTACAGAATTGTACTGCTGTTGTGGTATCATCTTTTGGCTTTGCCTGAGATGAAGATTGATTATTGGAAGCAAGTGATCTGGATTGAGTGTTGATATCACCACAGAGTGCTGTGTGATGTACACTTTTATTACAATATTGGCAGTTCTGCAATTGAGTGTTACACTCACTTGTATCGTGCTTCCGTAGACAACGGATGCACCTGTTCAGAGATTTCAGTCGATTGATTCGACTGGCACGGCCTTCATAAACTGTGCATTGATAAATGCTATGTGCTTCTTGACAGAATAAGCATCTTGGGGCACTTGCTGCTCCTTTTGTCTTATCTGTCTTGGGAGCTTGATTTCCTACAGTTCTGTTAACTGTGGAGGATATAGCATAAGAGCCAACATTACTCTTTTTCCACTTTGCAGAAGAGGAGTTTTGTTGCCTTGATTTTGGACTGCCAGTTTGGACATTTTTGTTTTTGTCCGTGGATTCACTTTTAGTGATTTTTTCTTGAGATCTAAGTTTTCCTCGGCTTCGTAATCTTTGTACGTAAGCTCGAAGTCCATCAAAGATTTGGCTTTGTGATAAGATGTTGTTACAAGTATGTAACACTTGTAGGTAAGTAATTACATGCAAGTAGGTCATACAAGCATGTAACACTTGTACTCCTCCAAGGATTTCCTTAAAGGATGAATTGTATCTGTAATAATGTGTATCTACATTATTCATGATGTGATGAAGCATTTTGCTTTTTATTTTCTCGGCTTTGCCTTTTCTATTAAGTAAGTCTCTTTGAGACGCTTGATTGCCTTCAGATTTTCTGAGGCTGCTTTCACTCCAGTGAAAGCATGAGATTAGGTGATCAAGACTATATTCTTGGATTAAGATAGTTATCTTAGATGGATGATAATATTTGTATTGACATTGTCAATGGGCTGTTAGCCTTTCAGATTGTAGATTAGTGATGAGGGCTGTTTAGCCATTCAGATTGTGGATTAGTGATGAGGGGCTGTTTAGCCATTCAGATTGTGGATTAGTGATGAGGGGCTGTTTAGCCATTCAGATTGTGATGTGAGATTAAGATTGGTCTTAATCCCCAATGGTAGACTATTGTAGCCAAGTGATGATGACATTTGTCTATCACCTGATTTAAATGGTCTGTAGGCTGTAGATTCAAGTGATTTTTTAGACACTTTGTGTCCTTTTCTTTTTCAGTTTCAGTAGCTGGTGGAATACTGTTAGTCATTTTGACCTTTTCCGAGTTTCGGAGATTCCGAGATATTTTCTTTTTTCTGATAAATATTTGTGATGTTAATGAGTTTTGATAAATGAGCTTTCCTGTCTACTTAGGTAATGATTCCAAAGATCGTCCTTCATTTCCTCCCTGGAATCTGGTTGTAGCAGGTGTTCAATTATCAAAAGTACTGTGATAATTTGATTTGTGACCCGAATGCACCAAGTTGGTAAATCCTGTAATAATTTTTTAAAAATAGTAAATGTCACTATTTTTGCAAAGTTATTACAAGATCTGTTACCCTAATAGTTGCTTGATAAAATACAGTAGAATGCCTACTGGTTTTACCTGTAATAGGGTTTGATATAGTTGATTATGGATAATTTGTAATGAAATGCTCATACAGTGATAAAAATTCTTTTTTAAAGAATATTATGTAATGAGCAGCACTGAAAATCAGTTGATTAGAGATAATGTTAGATAATACACTTAAATATGTATGTATGTTACCACAAGTGAGGTAGATAATAGTATATATGATTAATATGCAGTTGTCTTTGACACTGATAGATTAAGTACTGTGGTTTCTTAACACAGCACAATTAATATATGAATGCTTACTAGTTAATGGATATGGTGGCTTAAGCCACTGCAAACAATTTGTTTACTTAGATATATAGCTATGATAAATATTGGCTGATAGCTAGGTTAGGCTAGAATATGTAAAAATTATTCCAATGCAAAATCAAGAAGTTTCTTATGTATTTGCTGGAATAATATAGTCTAGTTTATAGACTATCTAGGTTTAAAGGACCAATAATTATCTAGTTTCTAGACTATCTAGGTTCGAAGGACCAAAAATGTGGGAAAAACCTGCTGTGATTGATATAAGAGGAGACTACCAGAGACTTGTACTGAACTAAATTAAAAAATTACTGTATGCAAATTAATTCAACTAAAATCTCTAGCTAGGGTCGTAAATCCTAGCTCCTCTTTTCCTAATGACAGATAATGGGCTGTAAGGGGCAGGTGGGGTGAGTGAATTAGTTGATAGGTTGATTGCAGTTCCACGTCCACCTGCCAACAGGTATCTCACATCAGCTTGTATTTTATACAAGGATAAGATTTTATAAATTCAGTTATATAACTGAACACTGGCTCTGTTTAAATCAGAGATTTAAACATACACAGTCTAGCCTAGCACCTTAGCAATTAACAGCCAATACACTTATACTATAAACAACTTAAATTGTAAATTGTAAAGTATGATAAATGACCTAAATATGGTCTGAGTACTGTTACTGAGTACTAAAATTATATTCAATTAAATGAACTTATATGATTACTTAAAAAATAACTAAGCAAGCAATTGTTAACTTAATTTATATATTCAAGTATATGCAATGTATATGATCAATGTATATGATTAAATACAGTCAGCTTGTTGAATCTCTTCCTACACTCTGGACACTCATGATTATTTGTTTACTTATTGTGACAATCTTCTCTGACACTGGACACTCATGAGGTTCAGAGCTTGGATAAGATTCTGCTGTACCACAATATTAATAATAAACTCACAGAAATATGAGGCGTTGCCTCGCCTTTTTACCGACTATCAGTCTTATAGAATATTAATGTTATACTAGCTTTAATTGGCCAACTAATACGCTACAGTAATAACATTCAATAAACTTAGCTGAAGCCGGGTGCCTGTCTGACAAAGTGTGCCAGACTGAAGAACTCTCTTGGCGAGTTTAGGCACGATATTTTAGATTACAGCGTTGCTGTTTGATCTAGTAGCGTTGCTACGGGATTGGACTGCGTTGCAGAAGATAACAATGAAGATTAGGGATGAGATTAGGGATGAAGGTGGAGACCGCGTCACTAAATGCTCCACTCTACACTTATAGATATAAATGTTCTAGGATTTTCCTTGTTGATATATTGTCCAGGTACTCCCCCAGTTCTAGAGAGTGTTCACTGGTGATAATGATATTAGATAAGGTGTCCTTGAGCTGAAAATGTTCGCTAAGGGACCGTCACGTGTACACTGTTGTGTAAACATACGCGTTCTGCCCGGGCTGTGGTGGGCGCTTCTCTCCCGAGATGCCTCCCCCATCCCCCTTGAAAAAGGGGTTAGCTTACAATGAATATTGATTGATTATTTTTACAGTCTAGACTTATGATTGAGATAAGATGTGATTATAATAAAATATGATATAGGATTTAAAGATTATAAGTAGTACTTGATAATACCACTGACTCTTAATAAGGATTCGATTTTATCTCTACCGGATACTACGTCATGTTCCAATAAATTTTTAATTAACAAATCCTTCTAGAAGCTTCTGGATCCTTGAAAGAACATGCACTAAGTCACGTAGGCATCTATAGGGCCCTATGGCGTACGTGATCATAGTGGCATCATCTAGGATCAAGCTATATTGTGAATCTATTGTGATTCTGATATGATTCTGATATGATATAGATTTGATATAGATATGATATAGATATGATTTGATATGATATTGATATGATATAGAAATAATACATTTCTTAGATGATTATTAGATATGGTGGGTAAAAATTTCCCACAGGTAGTACAGAGTGTCAATATGGTAGTACAGAGTACCAATATGGTAGTACAGTGCCAATATGGTAGTACAGAGTGCCAATATGGTAGTACAGAGTGCCAATATGGTAGTACGGAGTGTCAATATGGTAGTACAGAGTGCCAATATGGTAGTAAAGAGTACCAATATGGTAGTACAGTGCCAATATGTTAGTACAGTGTCAATATGGTAGTACAGAGTACCAATATGGTAGTACAGTGCCAATATGGTAGTACAGAGTGTCAATATGGTAGTACAGAGTGCCAATATGGTAGTACAGTGTCAATATGGTAGTACAGTGTGCCAATATGGTAGTACAGAGTGCCAATATGGTAGTACAGTGTGCCAATATGGTAGTACAGAGTGCCAATATGGTAGTACAGAGTGTCAGTATGGTAGTACAGAGTGCCAATATGGTAGTACAGTACCAATATGGTAGTACAGAGTGCCAATATGGTAGTACAGTGCCAATATAGTAGTACAGAGTGTCAATATGGTAGTACAGTACCAATATGGTAGTACAGAGTGCCAATATGGTAGTACAGTGCCAATATGGTAGTACAGAGTGCCAATACGGTAGTACAGTGCCAATATGGTAGTACAGAGTGTCAATATGGTAGTACAGTATCAATATGGTAGTACAGAGTGCCAATATGGTAGTACAGAGTGCCAATACGGTAGTACAGAGTGCCAATATGGTAGTACAGTGCCAATATGGTAGTACAGTGCCAATATGGTAGTACAGAGTGTCAATATGGTAGTACAGTATCAATATGGTAGTACAGAGTGCCAATATGGTAGGACAGAGTGCCAATACGGTAGTACAGAGTGCCAATATGGCAGTACAGAGTGTCAATATGGTAGTACAGTGCCAATATGGTAGAACAGTGCCAATATGGTAGTACAGTGCCAATATGGTAGTACAGTGCCAATATGGTA
>WNGS01168360.1:31693-35029 GCA_020271785.1 Procambarus virginalis | reverse complement strand
TTTTTTACATTAACAATTATATTTAACCTGCAATTGTTAAGGTAAAAATTCCTGTTGTAGGTGTCAGAGATCCTTCTCCACATTCCTGATATTTTCTCGTAATTCCTTTTCTTTTTGAGTATCTTCAGCTTAGGAGTCCATATGTCTTTAAGAGTATTAATGTTGTCAGCGTGTTGTGGGGGCTTTTGTCAGTATGTCATCCTTCTTTATCTGTGTTGAGGGTCAAATTCAAGTTCAAGTATGTTTATTGAGACAAGAAAAAAGAAACGTTTCAAAGGGATAGAGGAGCTTAGGCTATTTCTACCCTCCTCCACAGAGTAGTTAACAAATGGAACGCATTAGGAAATAATGTGGTGGAGGCAGACTCCAATACACAATTTCAACTGTAGGGCCCAATAGGCTCAGAAATCTGTACACCGGTTGGCTGAGAGTTGAGAGGCGGGACCAAAGAGCCGGAGCTCAACCCCCGCAAGCACAACCAGGTGAGTACAGTTAACAGCGATACACGTCAGCTCCCCAGACCTGGCTTCTGTCTTCTGTGTTTACATCCTCTGAAAGGATTCTTGAAGTTATCTTGAGATGATTTCGGGGCTTAGCGTCCCCGCGGCCCGGTCCTCGACAGGCCTCCTTTTTCTTACTCATCCCTAGGAAGCAGTCCGTAGCAGCTGCCTAACTCCCAGGTACCTATTTACTGCTAGGTGAACAGGTGCATCAAAGTGAAAGAAACTCTGCCCATTTGTTTCTGCCTCGGCTAGGAATCGAACCCGGGCCCTTAGGACTACGACCCCCGAGCGCTGTCTACTCAGCCGCGAGGCTCCTTGAGTGGCTCGTGTGTGTGTACTCACCTAGTTGTACTCACCTAGTTATGCTTGCGGGGGTTGAGCTCTGGCTCTTTGGTCCCGCCTCTCAACGGTCAGTCAACTGGTGTACAGATTCCTGAGCCTATTGGGCTCTATCATATCTACATTTGAAACTGTGTATGGAGTCAGCCTCCACCACATCACTGCCTAATGCATTCCATCCGTTAACAACTCTGACACTGAAAAAGTTCCTTCTAACGTCCGTGTGGCTCATTTGGGTACTCAGTCTCCACCTGTGTCCCCTTGTTCGAGTACCCGCCCCCCCCCCGTCTTAAATAATTCATCTTTATCTACCCTGTCGATTTCCCCTTAGAATTTTGTAGGTAGTGATCATGTCTCCTCGAGCTGTCCTATCTTCCAGCGACGTTAGGTTCATTTCATGCAGCCTTTCCTCGTAACTTATGCCTCTTAGTTCTGGGACTAGCCTAGTGGCATACCTTTGAACTTTTTCCAGCTTAGTCCTATGCTTGACAAGGTACGGCCTCCATGCTGGGGCCGCATACTTCAGGATTGGTCTTACATATGTGGTATGCAAGGTTCTAAATGAATCCTTACGCAGGTTCCTGAATGCAGTTCTGATGTTAGCTAGCCTCGCATACGCCGCCGATGTTATTCTTTTTATGTAGGGTTCAGGAGACGGAAGTGTGTGTACTCACCTATTTGTGCCTGCAGGATCGAGCATTGACTCTTGGATCCCGCCTTTCGAGCCATCTGTTGTTTACAGCAATGACTCCTGTCCCATTTCCCTATCATATCTAGTTTTAAAATTATGAATAGAATTTGCTTCCACAACCTGTTCCTTAAGTACATTCCATTTTCCCATTATCACGCTAAAAGAAAACTTCCTAACATCTCTGTGAATCATCTGAGTTTCCAGCGTCCACCCTTGTCCCCTCGTTCTGTTGGTATTCCGTGTGAACATTTCGTCTATGTCCACTCTGTCAATCCCCTGAGAATTTTATACGTGTATTTTATACACTGGCGTTATGTAACACTGTAGTAACGGAACACTGGCGTTATGTAACACTGTAGTAACGGAACACTGGCGTTATGTAACACTGTAGTAACGGAACACTGGCGTTATGTAACACTGTAGTAACGGAACACTGGCGTTATGTAACACTGTAGTAACGGAACACTGGCGTTATGTAACACTGTAGTAACGGAACACTGGTGTTATGTAACACTAGTAACGGAACACTGGTGTTATATAACACTAGTAACGGAACACTGGTGTTATGTAACACTGTAGTAACGGAACACTGGCGTTATGTAACACTGTAGTAACGGAACACTGGCGTTATGTAACACTGTAGTAACGGAACACTGGTGTTATGTAACACTGTAGTAACGGAACACTGGTGTTATGTAACACTGTTGTAACGGAACACTGGTGTTATGTAACACTATAGTAACGGAGCACTGGCGTTGTGTAACACTGTAGTAACGGAACACTGGCGTTATGTAACACTGTAGTAGCGGAACACTGGCGTTATGTAACACTGTAGTAACGGAACACTGGCGTTATGTAACACTGGAGTAACGGAACACTGGCGTTATGTAACACTGAAATAACGGAACACTGGTGTTATGTAACATAACGCCCAATATAATAAATAAATGAACCAATCACGAAGCACATCTCTAGACAGGTCTTGAGATAAGGCCTAAGATAACACAAAAGTCTAAGCCCAGCCTCACTACATCCGAAGGAGACATGATATCGAATGTTTTGATTAAGAAGACTATATATATAGCGATCTGGTAGAAATTACTTTAGAAGACTGTAAAGGCAGGACCAAGAGCTGAGGCTCGGTCCTGAAGGCAGATATTGCAAAAGCAAGAGCGCCATCTTGCCCAAGTGTCAGTGAACGGAGGCTGGGGCAGATGCCATGAATGTTAAAATTGTGTGGTGGTTGTTGAAGCATATTATATCCCCAGGACGAGCGCCGGTGTGCGCGCGCGCGCGTGTGTGTGTACTCACCTAGTTGTGTTTGCGGGGGTTGAGCTCTGGCTCTTTGGTCCCGCCTCTCAACCGTCAATCAACAGGTGTACAGATTCCTGAGCCTATTGGGCTCTATCATATCTACACTTGAAACTGTGTATGGAGTCAGCCTCCACCACATCACTTCCTAATGCATTCCATTTGTCAACCACTCTGACGCTAAAAAAGTTCTTTCTAATATCTCTGTGGCTCATTTGGGCACTCAGATTCCACCTGTGTCCCCTTGTGCGTGTGCCCCTTGTGTTAAATAGCCTGTCTTTATCTACCCTATCAATTCCCTTCAGAATCTTGAATGTGGTGATCATATCCCCCCAAACTCTTCTGTCTTCTAGCGAAGTGAGGTTTAATTCCCGTAGTCTCTCCTCGTAGCTCATACCTCTCAGCTCGGGTACTAGCCTGGTGGCAAACCTTTGAACCATTTCCAGTTTAGTCTAATCCTTGATTAGATATGGACTCCATGCTGGGGCTGCA
>WNGS01168360.1:24193-29193 GCA_020271785.1 Procambarus virginalis | reverse complement strand
GCTAGCGCTGTCTTTGTTAGTAATGAGTCTTAACTAGCGCTGTCTTTGTTAGTAATGAGTCTTAACTAGCGCTGTCTTTGTTAGTAATGAGTCTTAACTAGCGCTGTCTTTGTTAGTAATGAGTCTTAACTAGCGCTGTCTTTGTTAGTAATGAGTCTTAACTAGCACTGTCTTTGTTAGTAATGAGTCTTAACTAGCGCTGTCTTTGTTAGTAATGAGTCTTAACTAGCGCTGTCTTTGTTAGTAATGAGTCTTAACTAGCGCTGTCTTTGTTAGTAATGAGTCTTAACTAGCGCTGTCTTTGTAGTAATGAGTCTTAACTAGCGCTGTCTTTGTTAGTAATGAGTCTTAACTAGCGCTCTATCATCTTCAATTTCTTGGCGGTAGAACATCCTTCGAAGAATAATCCTATAGACAGAATAATCCCGATAGGGAGAATCCTTAGGGAGAATAATCCCGATAGGGAGAATCCTTAGGGAGAATAATCCCGATAGGGAGAATCCTTAGGGAGAATCCTTAGGGAGAATAATCCCGATAGGGAGAATCCTTAGGGAGAATAATCCCGATAGGGAGAATCCTTAGGGAGAATAATCCTAATACGCAGAAGAAGAATATAATATATTAATGTACAACAACAGATGATCCTTTGTAAATAGTCTCGAATGTTCCAACAATGGTGAGAGTGTCAGACTCTTGGCGGGCGCAAGTCAGACTCACTCAGAGACGTGCTCAACCCGTCCTCCTAATAGAACGTCGCATTTTGACGTACAGTCTACCTAATGCAAACAATGTCGTATTAGAGATTGGTCGCGGCTGGCGAAATTGACATAATGTCCCGTTTTCTGTTTTGGGTCCTCTGGTAGGTTGGGCACTTTATGTACGACAGTTTATTGACGTGGGAAATCTTGAGAGGACGGGCTGCGTAAGCTCCATTTACCACCCATTGGCCTCTTACCGCACAATATAACATGTGTTCTCAGCACTAGCACTAAACAAAAACTTACATAAAATGTAATAAAATATTACACTGAGCACAATAGTTAATATTTACACACCGGGAATCAGAAATGTCAGGTTAGAATAATGTAATATACAATTAAATCACAATAACCTGATTATAGATGAGAAAATATTTGGAGCAGTTTGTGTTTGAGTCGACTTCAAGTTGTTGTACTTTTAAACGCATCGTGGCCCAGTGTGTAGTGTCTGAGGTGACCCAAAGACGGTGGTTCGATTCCACTAACCTGCTCCAAAGATTGTTCTTATAAATACACGTCACAGATAATTCTGTAATATCACTTGGTAAATAGGTAACACGGCGGTGAGTAAATCCATAGCTATTTGGATACTATCACTGCAGATACTCCAATTAAATACATCAGAATTTATTCAAAAATAATGTTAGGAACAAGATAAAGAAATCATGCCTTGCAGTGATCTAATCTAACGTAACATAACGTATCCTAGCCTAACCTGACTTAACCTAGCGTAGCCTAGCCTTGCCTAACCTAACCTAACCTAACCTAACCTAACCTAACCTAACCTAACCTAGCGAATGTAGTGTCAATGTGATCATATGAACGGTCATATTTGGTCTCTAGGGCACTAAGTCGCTAGGACCTGTCCACCAGGACCTGACGGGTCGTATATAACCCGTCCCCTCAACCAGTCTGTCTTATTCTGTACGTTATGGTCCCCGAACGTACAAATTACAAAGTGCTCTAAAATGTAGCGGCATACAAATATCCACGTTTTCTATCCATCGGTCGGTTAGGTTAGGTGGGTGGTTTGGGTTAGTGGCTTCTGGTTAGGTTAGCACGCTGTATTGTGTACGTTGTGGCGAATCAAGAGAGCTATGGTTGCTTGCAAATTGCTAGTGACGCATCAGGCGTGTGAATTCCTCACTACTTGGTTTTACAAATGTGTTTCTCATTAGTATATGATTTAACGAAGACATTATGTCTCTCTCGTCTTGCCTTTCTTGGTTATAAAATAGTGTCCTCTTAAGGAATGCTTGGCTTCCAAACACACAAACTTCTCACACAGCTGTGTAGTGGGAAGTTCTTGTTGCACTTGCACCATTGTGACGCTAGGCGGCCTATGGTTTGCAACTTCACGCTGCTGCCAATGTTGCAGCATTCAGGATAAAGTAGCAATGAGAGGGGGGGGGGGGTATCACCGGAATACACTTTCCGATCACAGGAATATTCACACATCCATATCACATGGCTCTTGGATCTAGTATTAAACATTTGACCTGTTGAGCCAGCCAATCATGGCTCTCCTGAGAGAAAAACTGGCTCTCATTTGATTGGTTGAAGCATCTTATCTCCGATATCTTAGCCAATAGGAATGTGTCTCGTGATTGCTCTTAACTAATTGGTTAAGATGATCACATGATGCCACCGTGGAAGTCTCTACAACGTTCAGTGAGCCGAAATTTGTACATAACTCTAAATTAAGTCAAAATGAGCACATAGTTGTAGTAGGCTTCATCTCACACTTTACACTTATGGGTCAAGTAAGTACTTCACACAAGTGACACAGTCCCTAGGTCCAAGGAATGTGCTGATCGCCCACAATTGAAAGTTCAACTTCGTGGGGGTTGTCAATGGAATTAATTCTCATTAATATTATTTCTTTCAGTTGCTTTTGTTTTCTATTTATTTTGTGCTACTTGTATTTTCTAGTTTGTGATTTTTTGTTTGCTTCATTTTGCACTTTTTTTTTGACGTTGTCTGAAGAGTAGTTACGACTAAACCTCCTTAACCATCTTTAAATTGGTCTTCGCAATCCTTTGGAAAGTTATATAATGTATGCAATTTGTACCTTGTAGCTCCTTAGTAGAAGATTTTATGATATGACCTCAATTATCATTTGTATTGTGGTTGCCTGTAGTGAAGGTGCACCAACGAGGCTCCTGTCGAATGTATTCACTTTCGACACCTCTGTCTAGGGGGGCGATAATGTGCTGTATTTATTTACAATTGTAAATCATACAACAGTGAGAGGTACAGATTCCTGAATTAATTTTAAACCAAGTCTGAATGTTCATATTTGGTATTAAATGAACAATCCCTCAAGCATATAGCAGCTTGGAATAATAACAATAATAACATTATTATTGTTATTAACAATATTTATTAACTAGTGTCATGAACAATAATAAGAAATAATTGTGATTCAAACAAGAACAAGAGTAATGAACGATTTATTTAGAGAAGAGAAGCTAGGGAATGAAAATATTAAATTTCTCTCTAAGGATTGGTCGCACTCGAACAGAATGTATTGTGCACTTTTAAGGTCACAGAAAGACTCATATGGAATTAATTTTATAACCCTTTGAGGTTAATGTGCTAAAAGGAATTAATTGTACACCTTTAGTTATCATCTGGTGTCATGTATAAAGGACACGTTAAAACTCATAATTTTAACCTGACAGTTCTGATTGCGTCTTAAATGGTTAAGACCGAACCTAATTGTTTTGTTTATTATGATAAATATGTTTAGAGAGATTCTTTATTTAGCGGTTAATATGTGTGTTTTTTTTTTTTTACTTCCAATGAGTTGTATTTGGATTTCTGTATCTTAGGTGTACAATAGTGCCTCATAGGTGTAGGTCTCTGCATCATTTGTGTACACCTCTGCATTATATGTATACGTCTCTGCGTCATATGTGTACACCTCTGCATCATATGTGTACACCTCTGGAACAGGACTCAGTTGTGTCTACTAATAGGTGTTACTAGACACTAGAATCGGCTCTTATACACAATGTACCCAACATGAACTTGAGTCCTGGCTTTGTTGCTGTGGACTCTTCCCTTCACAGTACATACTCAAATGCTCTAATCTTTCTAACAAACGTGACTTAACATAAGCTTACCCCTTCCATTTATCTTTCTTTCTCTTTCCTTTTCTTTCTCTCTTCTCCCCTTTTTCTGTTCATTGTCTTCTCCTACGCTCCCTTGCTATCCTCTGCTTATTCCTATTACCTTTCCTTCGTTATAATGGGAGCTGCCTCGTATGGGCCAATAGGCCTTCTGCAGTTCTCATTATTACTACTATTCTCTACACCTTACTTTCCTCCTCACCTCTCTCTTGCCTATTTATTTCCCGTTCTCTACCTCCTCATCACAAGCGACTTGAGAATGGTCCAGGACGGACCGAAACGTCGTCGTCCCTTCAACTTCTAGTGTGTGGTCTGGTCAACTTACTAGACACTAGTTTTTAATTAATTAGTAGTACTAATTTCTTATTAGTTTCAAACTGGTGGTTCTCCTTCTCTGTACACTGGCTAGAGGGTCTCCTCTTCTTAGTGATGTTACCTTGCACTTGTGGTATTATTTTCTATTAGCCATTTCCCAGATAGGAAAATATAATTTTCCAGATAATTACTTACGTCGCTATGTTGATTGAAATTAAAAATTGCACTATGGCGTTTGGAGAATTATGTGTTATGTTATCCTGCATTTGACTCCTCCACTTGGGCTGGACGGTGGAGGGACTTCATGCAGGTCGGCGTTCAATCCCCGACCGTCCAAGCGGTTGGCCACCATTCCTCGTCCCATCCGAAATCCTTATCCTGATCCCTTGCAAGTAATAGTCGTAATGGCTCGGGGCTTTTTCCTGATAGTGCCTCCCTTTCTCTGCATTCAGCTGTAACGCAGCTTCATGTAGTTCTATTTCAAAATAATCAACAATCCTTAAATTTGATAACTAGTTTATTGCGTGATTTTATAGTCACTCCTGAGAAAGCGCAATGCTTGCTCTGAGTTGGGTCAGTCTTCCATAATGCGCGGGGCAAGGGCACCAACAACTGCGCAAACAATGAACAAAGACGCCAACAGCTGCGCTGAACAAGGAGCAAGGACACCAACACCTGCGCAGAACAAGGACACCAACACCTGCGCAGAACAAGGACACCAACACCTGCGCAGAACAAGGACACCAACAGCTGCGCAAAAAAAAAACATAATAAGTAAAGGAGCAACTGCACG
>WNGS01168359.1:98811-111749 GCA_020271785.1 Procambarus virginalis | reverse complement strand
TTTTTCTGCACCCGCGAAATACAGGAACATGTTGGTGAGGGCGTACACGCCACTTAGCAACATGTTGGCGAGGGCGTACACGCCGCTTAGCAACATGTTGGCGAGGGCGTACACGCCGCATAGTACCATGTTGGTGAGGGCGTACCGCCGCTTAGCACCATGTGGTGAGGGCGTACACGCCGCTTAGCAACATGTTGGTGAGGGCGTACACGCCGCTTAGCACATGTTGGTGAGGGCGTACACGCCGCTTAGCAACATGTTGGTGAGGGCGTACACGCCGCTTAGCAACATGTTGGTGAGGGCGTACACGCCGCTTAGCAACATGTTGGCGAGGGCGTACACGCCGCTTAGCAACATGTTGGCGAGGGCGTACACGCCGCTTAGCAACAGAGTGCACATATTTCCACCCTATACTACGGAAATGTTCAGTTAATGAAAAAAATGTTACTGTGTTCAGTACCCTAAATTCCACGGGAGAGATACACAGCATTATAGACGGGAAGATCAATATGAACTGGAAGTTTTTAACAGGAAGGCAGAAACAGTAGAACATATAAGGGAGGAAGAGCAAGATAGAACGACTGCAGGATTACAGAGGGCGAGGGAAATACCCACACGACTGGAATAGGAAATACCCACACGACTGGAATAGGAAATACCCACACGACTGGAATAGAAGTCATCAACAATCACACACGGAACTACACAACACCCGCACTACCACCAAAACTGGACGAACCACTACCAAAACAACACACCCTGGACCAGGGTGAATAGTGGAGGGGGGAGGGGAGAGGAGAACTACCAAAGCCCACCAGAAGTGGCACATAATATGGGAAATAATTCATATTTACAAACATACAAGGCCTAAAGTCAAAATCAAGAAACAAAGTTAAGTTCTTAAATGGCCTTCTAATATAATCGAACTCAATATTTGGGGCATTTACAGAAACCCACACGAAAGACTACATGGATAGTGAAATAGTAGTAGACCTGAAAGCTGCAGTATTAAAAGTTATGACAAGTTTTGTAATAATAGGTATTTGTATGGTCGGCATAGTAGCCGAACCAGGCAATGTGATGTAGTCATTGCGCGAATTCGCCTTGGCTATAGACACATCTGGCAGGTTAGTGAGGCTGAGCCACTACCAGAATACTCAGATTGTAAACTCTGTGATAAACCTTTAATGCACTCACTAGAACACTACATTGATGAATGTGAAACCGTAAAGGACTTTAGACCTCCTGGCCTCTTGTACCACCAACTGTGTAACTATTTTATTGACTCAGGTGTTCTGGACGACGTCCTAACAATTTACCCAAAATTTGCTTGTCCATTTTGAAGAATGAAGAACAATTTTTATGTATATTACTTCTAAGCTGCATCACCTATGAACCCATCCCTGCCCTTGTGTGGCAGTGCACAGTAGAAACTTGTTTTCACATATCCATATATTAAAACATTGATTGTAACCATGATATATATGTGCTTCAGCCTACAGTTTAGACCTATTGTCTTATGTATGACCCTCTGTCCTGCGTGACAGTGACTACTAGCATTATCCTCACTTTAATCAGACTATCAAAATCCTCAGATTAGGCAAAATTGTAATTAATTTTGTCAATAAAGATGTTAATAATATAAATAAGGCATCCATCAGTCTCAGGAGACTATGGCGTTGCGCTCTGGTTGTCGGTCTCGAGTGGCCTTACCAGGGCTCAAAGCCAGGGTAGGTTGAGTCGCGGGAGAAGCTGTTACCCAGGCAGCAGGTCCCTCCCCCCTTCCCAGGCCCTAGATCCCAAATTATAATCTATATAGACGTGACAGTAATTAGGTCAAGTCGAGGAATAGGTCTGTATATTGAAGAGGAACTGGCATGTACAGTGCTTCTGAACTCGACCAATGATGTGGTAAGGGTACTTGGAATTAAGGTAGAAAGTATAAATCTAATAATTATTCTAATATACAAACCGCTAGATTTGCCCGAATATAGTTTCTGCCCGAAACGCTGCGCGTACTAGTGGCTTTACAAGATTGTAAACACCATGCTATGTATTCTCACAAACCCAATGTACCTTCTTGTATATAAATAAATAAAATAAATAAATAAATAGCTCCAACAGTTGAATTCACTGAACAAATACATAAAATAGAGAATATCCTTGATAACCTAGCAAACCCAGTACCAGATATTATCTTCCTTGGAGACTTCAATGTACCCAGTTTAAAATGGAGAATAGTAAACAATAACATCACAGCAGGAAGTCAACCTGGAAATAACCAACCACAGATCAGAGAACTAATGAGATTCTGTGACAAATTCTCGCTCAGTCAGCAGATTACAGAACCAACTAGGAACCAAAACACGCTGGACCTGATATTCACGAACAATAATGTGGCTAATCTGACATATTACAATGTCAGACACTACGTACTCGGACCACAAGCTCATTCAAGTGCAAACTAACATTAATAACGGTAGTAGGCTCAAGAGAAACAACAATCGATTAAGGTTATTCGGTAAATTCAACTTTAATAATATAAGGATAGACTGGGAGAAAATAAACAGGGAACTTACAAACATTCAATGGGAAAATGTTCTAATAAAAATCCTACACAAGGAATAGAAAAACTGACTTCTGAAGCATATGAAGTCTGTGTGAAACGTGTTCCTTTGAGGAAAGCCAAAAAGAGGTCCAAAGAAGAAAGAGAACGCAGACGACACTACAAAAAAGAAGAAAAAATAACTGGAATGCTTAAGTAGACACGACTTTCCATACAAAAAAGGAATAATTTAAACAGGGAAATTGAAGAAATCAAACAGACTGAAGCATTCAGTCTCAGACTGAAGATGACACTTGTTAATTAGGTGCCAGATAATGCCTTTCCTAGGGTTAGAATTACCCAACTACAATGTTACTGTTCATAGCGTATTTGAAGACTGAACATTGTTAATATTTTAAACCAGTGGCACCAGGAAGTGTGCCACATGTACACACAGCTGTAGCATGAAATATGACACAACGCATGAAAAGCTCAGGCCTAATGATTCATCTCAGGCCTAGTTATGTAATTACTGGGGCTCACAAGACACGTGTCAACTTGCCCACGCCTACTCCTTCACTTTCATTTACCCTCTCTCTTTTTCTCAATACCCGCAGCACTTGGGCTGGACCGTAGAGCGACGGTCTCGCTTCATGCAGGTCGCCGATCAATCCCCGACCGTCCAAGTGGTTGGGCACCATTCCTTCCCTCCCATCCCAAATCCTTATCCTGACCCCTTCCAAATGCTATATAGTCGTATTGGCTTGGCGCTTTCTCCTGATAGTTTACTTTATTTCCCTTCCCGTTCTCTCTCACGCACGCGCGCGCGTGCGTGTGTGCGTGCGTGTGTGTGTGTGTACTTTGTTGTAAACGTAAGCGAGACAATGTGACAATTTGCACGTGGTGGAACAAGGAAGAGAGTGGAGGGGTGTTAAAAGGTGCTGTGTTGGGTCCCTACAAGACCTGGTAGTTTATTGGAGAAGAAAGATGGCGCCACTAGAGCGCCCGCTTTCCCCCCCCCCCCCCCCACCTCTGGACGTAGTAGCGACCAGGTACTCTCACGTGTACCCTGGTGTTGGACACTAAGGATCTCACCAGTTGCAACTATATATCCCAAAATGCCTGGTTACATAGCACATTGTGTAGAGAATAATGTTGTACCTACCAGGCTGTAGAGGCGCTGACAAGTGCACGCTGGAGGTGCACACAATCTTCCACTCACCTACCTTACTTCCACCGCCCCACCTTCCTCCTGCTTGCTGCCTCCACGTTCCCCCTGCCTGCACGCTCCTCGTGCACGCTGCCTGCACGCTCCTCGTGCACGCTGCCTGCACGCTCCTCGTGCACGCTGCCTGCACGCTGCCTGCACGCTGCGGCTCCAACACTTCCCCCATCACACGTCTTCTCACCCACCACGGCTTCTCTCTCCTTCACCACGCCTCTCACTCCTCCTCCTCCTCACGTCTCTTATCACCTCCACTACTTCATTATTCACAACTTTACACACACTTTATATTATATATATGATATATGACTACTATTCTTTAACTAGAAGCACATTTTGACCACTGGAGTGAGGGGCGAGGCAAGTGAGGTAGGTGTGAGAGGAGCCACTAAGGCAGACGTTGATCACTGACACTAATCACCACCAGAGGCACTCAACACACCACAATAAACCACTGGGTGTAGCGGCGGTCACCGAGGGCTGGGGGCGCAGTAGCCAGTAAGCTTCCAGCGGAGCAGCAGAACATTAGTGTAATCCTGTACTTGCTGTACATCCAGGGGAGGGCGCGTCATAGTCGACGGTACACTGTAATCCTCAACACCACCGCCTGGCCCTCAATTATGGACAATAACAATCGTCTTCAAACAACAGGGATCCACTTATTAATTTACACTACACTTTCACTAGCTATGCTTTTTCTGTGAGCAGAGGCCGGGCTTTATGAGAGTTGAACACCAACTCTGTGTGGGAGGTAAGACACTTATCCATCCCACACTCACACACACTTCACTTTAGGTGGTAAGAACACTGCAAGGTGAGGAGCGCGTGGTTGATGTGAGGCGGCGGCGTGTGCCATCATCCAGCGCGGTGAGGCAGTAGCAGCAGCTGGGCCAGGGTGTCCCCGGCGTGGCAGGCGAGGCAGCAGCAGCTGGGCCAGGGTGTCCCCGGCGTGGCAGGCGAGGCAGCAGCAGCAGCAGCAGCAGTAGCAGCAGCAGCAGTAATATATCCCATGTGGAGGTGTGGTGGGGAGGCAATACTTACCCCCGGGAAGGAGGGTGCCCAGCGTGCACTGGTCAGCACGGCCACAACACGTGCCCATTGATCACCAATGAACTACACCAATACAACATGTACTGCATCACTACTACTACACAACAATCGACGTCCATTAAACTGGTCTGATCAAATATAACCAAAATAGGAGATGAGCGCAGTACTTACCCAGAAGAGAAACGGGGGCTGCGGGCGGCTAGTGCAGGGTTGTTAGGGTTGGGAGCAGGCGGAGGCGTGGGCGTGTAGGGATGAGTGGGCGGCTCGCGGTGCATGTGTATGGGCGGGGTGTACTGGGGCGAGGAGAGGGCGGAGAGGGAGGCCTCGTGGTAAGTGGTCTTGAGGCAGCGGTCCTCCAAGCGGTTGTCGGCCTTGTGGGCCTTGGCGGCCGCACAGATGTCCACGAAGGCGACGGTGGCGCACATGCCGCCGGGGCCGCCGCCCTCCTCGCCGCCGCCGCCGCCGCCCCCGCCACCACCACCCAGCATCTTGACGCTCTGCACGGGGCCATACCTGCACACAACACACACAAAACAATATAAGTAAAATACACTTAATTACTTAACTGGCATACTACAGTTCGCACACTTCCCACTCCCCGGTCACGTAAACACACCTTCCTCTCGGAATAAAATGTAAAAGTAACTGAAGATTTAACGTTAAGTGCTGTCTTAAGACAAGTCTCAAGTCTCTACATGTGTTAACTTGTCATTGGATGTGCAACGACAGACTCGTCTGGATAAACCCAATTAAAATGACTAGACTCTCTGGTGTACATAAACTGCCCTTTATCTATCAATTACCATCTATGCAAATTGGGATCAATGCAGGAAGCTATAAGGACCAATAGCTCAAGACGCGCAATTATTGTGGAGAAAAACAGCGTCCAGGAATACAATGACACCATTAATGTAGAGACCAGTAGATAACACCACTAGGTACGGCAAAAAATGAGGACCTGAAACATAATACAGGGTACAAAACACAATCAAATCTGCCCATAATAAGTAAACAGCATGTCAAGGATGTGGGAATAATGATGTCAGACGACCTAACGTTTAGGGAGCATAACCAAGCAAGTATTGCGTCAGCCAGAAAAATGACAGGATGGATTACGAGAACTTTCAAATCCAGGGATCCCATCACAATGGTTGTACTCTTCAAATCACTTGTGTTGTCCCGTCTTGAGTACTGCTCAGTACTCACTTCCCCCTTCAGAGCAGGAGAGATTGCTGAAATAGAGGGAATACAGAGAACATATACGGCACGCATAGACGCGATAAAACACCTAAATTATTGGGATCGTCTCAAAGCTCTCCAAATGTACTCCCTAGAAAGGAGACGAGAGAGATACCAAATAATATACACAGGAAAATACTGGAGGGCCAGGTCCCTAATCTACACAGTAAAATAACAACGTACTGGAGTGAACGATATGGAAGAAAATGCAGAATAGAACCAGTGAAGAGTAGAGGTGCCATAGGCACAATCAGACATCAGAGGTCCGCGGCTGTTCAACGTCCTCCCAGCGAGCATCAGAAATATTGCCGGAACAACAGTGGACATCTTCAAGAAAAAACTAGACTGTTTTCTGAAAGACGTTCCGGACCAACCGGGCTGTGGTGATTATGTGGCCCTGCGGGCCCCTCCAAGCAACAGCCTGGTGGACCAAACTCTCACAAGTCAAGCCTGGCCTCGGGCCGGGCTTGGGGAGTAGAACTCCTCCCAGAACCCCATCAAGCAGGTATCAACCAGGTATCACTATAAATAATGTCGGCCACAAGTCTGGAAGTAGCCACAATGACAACAGGACAAACGTACACACAGCACAAGCAAATCAAGTAGCATCACACACGAAACCCAAAGATTGGGTTCTAAATACCATCACGAAGTTATTAAATTTTCAAACATGGAATCCAAGGGGCAAAATACAGGTAAGAGCATCATAAGGAATGCAGGAACATGCCAAGAAAGGGACCTTCCCTCTTTGGAACACAGTCAATATGTTTCAAATATTAAACTGAAATTTCTCAAACGGTGGTATATAATTCAGTTTTTTCAACTGCCAAAGTTTCCTGTTAGAGGAACAGCATTAAACGAGGGATGAAGACCACTGAAATTTCAGAGCGTCTTGAGGCAGACAAACGGGGTAGAGCAAGTAAGATGGAAACACTGTAAAAGTATGATTTAGACAGAACACACAAGATTTTACGGGCTCACTATAGCCTGTGCTACATGGACATGGCATTCTGAGTAGCTAAATCTAAACCACCACCAGCACAAGATTGTAATCCCAGTGTGTCCAACACCAGTACTGGAGTAATCAAGTGTACATCTACAACAACACACTGGATCAACATGCAGATCTAACATACCTGTCAAATCCCCTGAGAAATGATACACACACAGTCCTTTATATTTGTTAACATAAAAGGCTTAAACGAAAAGCGAGTAATTATGTTCCATTCATAAATGGTCTGCTAATAATGAAGTGCAATACTTGCAATATTTGCAATATTAACAAACTCGCATTAGTGATTATAACGCCATCGAAATCCTAGTACCAATATACAATTAATACAGATGTCTTAAGAGTAAAGAGGTCAAGTGGGACAGCCCATCCTCTTAAAATGATAGTACTTAAGAGTAAGTATTTGGTATAAAGTAGCAATATGTAGTGCCGGACCACCACAATGTTGACCACGTGTCTTACTGAATGTTTGGTATAAAGTAGCAATATGTAGTGACGGACCACCACATTGTTGACCACGTGTCTTACTGAATGTGGCCAAATAGCAAACTGTTCAAAGCAACATATATAAAGAACCCAACTAGAGTAAACCCCTCTAGTTGGGTTCTTTATATATGTTGTTTTTAACAGTTTCTCAATTGGTAAACTAGGAAACTGGTTTGGTAAACATTTCCCAACTAGAGTAAACCCCCCACGGGAGACATATCCCGTCACGCAGGGTGCAGTCGCACCTCCACACATCTCCAGTATCAGCTTTTGATACTGTTAATGGCTCAAAAGGGCCACCACTTACGGGCTATTCATGCCCGTGCCACCTTTTGGGTGGCTTAATGTTCATCAATCAATCAATCAAGTAAACCCCGCCTACTACTCTCAGTGTGTATGTTGTGGCTCATTAAGTAAGTAGACTCTGCGCTCTGGGATGAACCAAGCCTCCAGTTAAGGGGCACTAAATGAATCATCATTCACATATTGTTGGTCTAATATAATATTATGTATATGCTTGGTGCCTGGTTGATCAGTCCAGCAACCAGGAGGCCTGGTCGAGGACCGGGCCGCGGAGACACTAAGCCCCGAAATCATCTCCAGAAGATCTCGGGAACAACCACACATACCTCACTAACCTCCTAAGTCAATAATAGCTGCAATTTCAACAACAAATATATTGACTGGATAAAAATAAAGAAAACCATTCAATAGGTAAGAGTTTTACTTCAAGCATGATGGTGTGCGGATGATGAGATACGACCCGCTCTCGCACAAGACAGTACATATATGACTTATTGCTTATAGTCACTATTTGGCTGATTAATAACTACATGTGAGATATATGCAAAGTTATATTTTGTTTTTAAGGTACAAACTCTTCCTATAGGTTTGCTAAAGACCAGATTTAATATTTGGAATTTCTTTTTCAGTTTTATTAAACAATTGAGATTTTATAGAATATTTGACTATACTGAGTTACTTTACAATTTATTTAAATATTTTGGTTTTGTTTTATTATTTTTATAAAACTGTAATATCAATATAGGTATAGGTGAAATACTAATTGTAATTAAGAAGCAATAAGAAGCTTATCTTAACATACTAAGAAGGTTAGGTTAGGTCGGTGTTTTCTATTCAGCATTTCAATGTAAACTTAAATATTCACAATAAATTAGTATGTCACATATGCACTTATTAATAAGCCCATATTGATTATAAGCAAGTGCGAGAACGGGTTGTGAGAGAACTCTGCAGGAGGCGTGTTGGCCCATACGAGGAGGCTTCTATATCCTCCCAAACTATTTCCAATAGGGCGATAGTTTAACCCCCAAATCACCCGTTTCCTTTTTCAATGACCTTAGATGTCCCGCCCTCTACAATTCCTGCACTCTGCTCGACTCCTGATGATTTCAATACTCAAGACAAAGGCCCACAAACCTTCTCTAAAGTCTTGAAGTAGTCTAGCAAATACTTCGCCCCCCCCCCCCGGGCCCTGGACACTAGTTTGTCTTATATTGTTTAGTTTGTTTAATATCTTCTTCTCTGGAATTATTATTTTAGTCAACGGGTGTTGTTGAGCACGTGCAGCTCTGTGCAGGTGCTAACATCAAGGTCTTCACCAGTAAGTTCACTCACCTACTATTTATTATCCCCCTCCCAAGTTCTTTGTTACCTGACCTCTCTTATGTCTCAATGGCCACGATCTTCTCCTGAATGTGACGCATCTTAAACCTGTAGAGTTACCTTAGCCCGTCCTGCAGGCAAAGGAACACACTAACTATAATGTTCCACTATCTATGATTATCTCAAAGAAAAAGTAATCTTAACACGGAGATTAAGAAGTGGAATCAATACGAGGATAAATTACAAAATATTTTTCATATGAGAAAAAATCCAAATAAGTTCAACTAGTACTGGACTTGTAATTTTTGACTGTGATTCATACGTCAGGCTGCGAGCAGCTGCGTCTAACAGTCTGGTTGCCACACCACCAACCACGCCTCCTGGTTGTAAATTATAAAAAAAAAAAAGGTACCCTTAACAACAACAAAGAGTACAGAGAGGAGGCAGTAAATTAGAGAGCAGTGTCAGTAATCAGTGACAAATATCCAGTGTAAAGTGCTTGAGAAAGGTTTAGAGAGCACAAACTCTGTAATGAAAGGTCAGCATAGATATAGAGAAGGAAGGTCGTGCCTGACACACTTATGACGAACTTACTAAAATAAAACAGTAAAACGTTAGCCGGGTAAACTGTATTTTCATTTCCTGTCTCAAGTGTTAATGTTGGTGACACAGTGCCCCTGCAGCCTCCTTCACCAGCCGTGTTGAGAGTAAATCTGATCCCAATTACTTCTTCACATCTGCTCCCTCCACCTGGGTTTTTTTTACCTCTTCTACTGCGACTACAGTCTTCCATCGTTTCTTTCAGCCTTTCATCTCCACCTTGGTCACCACAATGATTTTAATGTTAAGATCTTAAATCATGCAAGTTCTTCACATACCTCTTCATTGTTTTCTGTGATCTTTTCCTATCTCCTGCACCATATTACATGGTCTCTCTCATTGTTGTTTCTCTCCTTATATGGCTATAGAACAGCCGAGTCCTTAGCGTTTATCACTGTCATTTCTCCTAACTGGGGTGTATTAATTTATAATGCTCTTTAGAACCTCTCTATTGTCCTTAGTTCTTATTTCTCTTTTTCCCCAGACGTTTTAATAGTTTCTTCAGCTTCCCAACACTGCCTCTTGAACCAAGTGTTTACTTGACTTTTCTCATCACCTTCTTGAGCGGTATGAACTTCTTCATTGTATCTGTACATTTCTAAGTAATGAATTCCCTCACTTCACTTACAGCCTTCCCTTCCTTCTCTTTCACTGAACTTGACGGGAAAGTTTCTCACCACAAGTAGTGCCTGTGTGGGTAGTCTCAGCGTCCTCAACTGGTCTTCTTTGTCTTCACAACATCTTCACCTCCACTATGTACTCCAGAATGATAATATGCAGTGGTCGCTGGCCTCGTGAGGCGTCTCGTACCCCATCTTTTCAACAGGTTCTAGTCATGATGGTATGTCTTTTTTGTGACCTCTGTTGGTTCTGTAATACGCTGCTTTAAGACTTTTCTGCCACGTCTACCAATTCTGCTTTCCACGTCTCATCACCCAAGTGGGGGGGGAGGGGGAGGGAAGGGGGGTATTTATCCTGTCTTGTCTTTGGGGTTCAGATTCCCAGGTATTATAATTTTAGCTATTGTTCCTTCGCCAATGTGGTTGTTTTCCATTACCTTTAGGCAATTCTTGTTGTACTTGTTGTGTTCTTCTCTATGTCTTGTGTTGTTTGTTGATGAGTCGTAAACGGCCGCTACCACTATCTTCACGGGCCCACTGTTGTTACTGGTACTGTGGGGCAGCTCTACCACTATCTTCACGGGCCCACTGTTGTTACTGGTACTGTGTGGCAGCTCTACCACTATCTTCACGGCCCACTGTTGTTACTGGTACTGTGGGGCAGCTCTACCACTATCTTCACGGGCCCACTGTTGTTACTGGTACTGTGTGGCAGCTCTACCACTATCTTCACGGGCCCACTGTTGTTACTGGTACTGTGGGGCAGCTCTACCACTATCTTCACGGGCCCACTGTTGTTACTGGTACTGTGTGGCAGCTCTACCACTATCTTCACGGGCCCACTGTTGTTACTGGTACTGTGGGGCAGCTCTACCACTATCTTCACGGGCCCACTGTTGTTACTGGTACTGTGGGGCAGCTCTACCACTATCTTCACGGCACCACTGTTGTTACTGGTACTATGTGGCAGCTCTACCACTATCTTCACGGGCCCACTGTTGTTACTGGTACTGTGTGGCAGCTCTACCACTATCTTCACGGGCCCACTGTTGTTACTGGTACTGTGTGGCAGCTCTACCACTATCTTCACGGGCCCACTGTTGTTACTGGTACTGTGTGGCAGCTCTACCACTATCTTCACGGCACCACTGTTGTTACTGGTACTGTGTGGCAGCTCTACCACTATCTTCACGGGCCCACTGTTGTTACTGGTACTGTGTGGCAGCTCTACCACTATCTTCACGGCACCACTGTTGTTACTGGTACTGTGGGGCAGCTCTTGCTGCTCAGGTTCCTCTCATCATTAACTTCAAAGTTTCTTTATGAATGACATTCAAGCTGCAGATAATATAACGGATATTACCACAAACTCGGAAGACTTTGAAAGAGAAATTGACAACATGTCCATGCACTCTGCCCCTGGGCCTGACTCGTGGAATTCAATATTCATAAAGAAATGTAAAGTACCAGTAGCGAGAGCACTCAGCGTAATATGGAGAAAGAGCCTGGATACAGGGGAGATACCAGCAGCACTTAAATCTGCAGATATAGCTCCGTTGCACAAGGGGGGAGTAAAGCCTTGGCAAAAAATTATAGGCCAGTTGCACTAACATCACACATAATAAAAGTGTTTGAAAGAGTGATTAGGAATCAAATTTCTAGTCTTATGGAAAATACTGAGATACACAACCCAGGACAACATGGATTTAGAGCGGGAAGATCCTGTCTGTCACAGTTACTCAACCACTATGACAATCACAGAAGCTTTAGACAAAAAGTAAAATGCTGATATTGTATACACAGACTTTGCAAAGGCGTTCGACAAATGTGACCATGGGGTGATAGCTCACAAAATGAGATTAATGGGAATAACTGGTAAAGTAGGACGCTGGATACTCAATTTTCTGTCGAACAAAACAAAGAGTAACAGTCAATCAAATAAAATCTAGTCCAAGCGCAGTTACAAGCTCTGTACCTCAGGGTACAGTCCTTGCACCACTGCTTCTCCTAAATCTCATATCAGATATAAACAAAAACACAAGTCACAGCTTCGTATCATCCTTTGCAGATGACACAAAAACTAGCATGAAAATTACCTCTGCTGAAGACATTGAAAAACTACACGCTGATAATAACAGTTTTCGATGGGCAGCAGAAAATAACATGATGTTTAACAGTGATAAATTCAAGGTACTCAGGTACGGTAAAATGAGGACCTGAAACATAATACAGAGTACAAAACACAATCGGTCTGGCCATAGTAGAAAGGCTTGGGAATAATGATGTCAGACGACCTAACGTTTGGGAGCATAACCAAGCAAATATTGCGACAGTCAGAAAAATGATCGGTTTTACGAGACTCTCAAATCCAGAGATTTGATCCACATCCACAACTTGTGACTGTCCCGCCACTCTTCCCTGTAACTATACCATTTCGTTATAATTCCATCTGCACATTTTGTATCCATAAGAGTGATGGTGGTGGTGAGGGTAGCCGCCGCGCTGGTGGTGATGTAGTATTAGTTGTAGTGATGG
>WNGS01168359.1:36778-47932 GCA_020271785.1 Procambarus virginalis | reverse complement strand
GGTACAGGGAGAGCTGGTGACCTTGGTGGTGGTACAGGGAGAGTAAGGGACCTTGGTGGTGGTACAGGGAGAGCTGGTGACCTTGGTGGTGGTACAGGGAGAGCTGGTGACCTTGGTGGTGATACAGGGAGAGCTGGTGACCTTGGTGGTGTTGCAGGGAGAGAAAGGGACCTTGGTGGTGGTACAGGGAGAGCTGGTGACCTTGGTGGTGGTACAGGGAGAGTAAGGGACCTTGGTGGTGGTACAGGGAGAGCTGGGGACCTTGGTGGTGGTACAGGGAGAGTAAGGGACCTTGGTGGTGGTACAGGGAGAGCTGGTGACCTTGGTGGTGGTACAGGGAGAGTAAGGGACCTTGGTGGTGGTACAGGGAGAGCTGGTGACCTTGGTGGTGATACAGAGAGAGCTGGTGACCTTGGTAGTAGTATAGGGAGAACTGGTGACCTTGGTGGTGGTACACGGGACCTTGGTGGTGGTACACGGGGAGAGCAGAGGACCTTGGTGGTGGTACAGGGAGAGCTGGTGACCTTGGTAGTGGTACAGGGAGAGCTGGTGATCTTGGTAGTGGTACAGGGAGAGCAGAGGACCTTGGTGGTGGTACAGGGAGAGCAGGGGACCTTGGTGGTGGTACAGGGAGAGCAGGGGACCTTGGTGGTGGAACAGGAGAGCTGGGGACCTTGGTGGTGATACAGGGAGAGCTGGTGACCTTGGTGGTGGTACAGGGAGAGCTGGTGACCTTGGTGGTGGTACAGGGAGAGCTGGTGACCTTGGTGGTGGTACAGGGAGAGCAGGGGACCTTGGTGGTGGTACACGGAGAGCTGGTGACCTTGGTGGTGGTACAGGGAGAGCTGGTGACCTTAGTGGTGGTACAGGGAGAGCAGGGGACCTTGGTGGTGGTACACGGAGAGCTGGTGACCTTGGTGGTGGTACAGGGAGAGCAGGGGACCTTGGTGGCGGTACAGGGTGAGCTGGTGACCTTGGTGGTGGTACAGGGAGAGCTGGTGACCTTGGTGGTGGTACAGGGAGAGCTGGTGACCGTGGTGGTGGTACAGGGAGAGCTGGTGACCTTGATTGTGGTACAGAGAGAGCTGGAGACCTTGGTGGTGGTACAGGGAGAGCTGGTGACCTTGGCGGTGGTACAGGGAGAGCAGGGGACCTTGGTGATGGTACATGGAGAGCAGGGGACCTTGGTGATGGTACAGGGAGAGCAGGGGACCTTGGTGATGGTACAGGGAGAGCAAGGGACCTTGGTGATGGTACAGGGAGAGCAAGGGACCTTGGTGATGGTACAGGGAGAGCAGGGGACCTTGGTGATGGTACAGAGAGAGCAAGGGACCTTGGTGATGGTACAGGGAGAGCTGGTGACCTTGGTGATGGTACAGGAGAGCTGGAGACCTTGGTGGTGGTACAGGGAGAGCAGGGGACCTTGGTGATGGTACAGGGAGAGCAAGGGACCTTGGTGATGGTACAGGGAGAGCAAGGGACCTTGGTGGTGGTACAGGGAGAGCTGGTGACCTTGGTGGTGGTACAGGGAGAGCTGGTGACCTTGGTGGTGATGCAGGGAGAGAAAGGAACCTTGGTGATGGTACAGGGAGAGCTGGTGACCTTGGTGGTGGTACAGAGAGAGTAGGGCACCTTAGTGGTGGTACAGGGAGAGCAGGGGACCTTGTTGATGGTACAGAGAGAGCTGGTGACCTTGGTAGTGGTACAGAGAGAGCTGGTGACCTTGGTAGTGGTACAGGTAGAGCTGGTGACCTTGGTAGTAGTATATGGAGAACTGGTGACCTTGGTGGTGGTACACGGGACCTTGGTGGTGGTACAGGGAGAGCTGGTGACCTTGATGGTGATATAGGGAGAGAAAGGGACCTTGGTGATGGTACAGGGAGAGCTGGTGACCTTGGTGGTGATACAGGGAGAGAAGGGACCTTGGTGATGGTACAGGGAGAGCTGGTGACCTTGGTGGTGATACAGGGAGAGCAGGGGACCTTGGTGGTGGTACAGGGAGAGCAGGGGACCTTGGTGGTGGTACAGGGAGAGTAGGGGACCTTGGTGGTGGTACAGGGAGAGCAGGTGGACCTTGGTGGTGGTACAGGGAGAGCAGGGGACCTTGGTGGTGGTACAGGGAGAGCAGGGGACCTTGGTGGTGGTACAGGGAGAGCAGGGGATTTTGGTGGTGGTACAGGGAGAGCAGGGGACCTTGGTGGTGGTACAGGGAGAGCTGGTGACCTTGGTGGTGATACAGGGAGAGCAGGGACCTTGTTGGTGGTACAGGGAGAGCAGGGGACCTTGGTGGTGGTACAGGGAGAGCAGGGGACCTTGGTGGTGGTACAGGGAGAGTAGGGGACCTTGTTGGTGGTACAGGGAGAGCAGGGGACCTTGGTGATGGTACAGAGAGAGTAGGGCACCTTGATGGTGGTACAGGGAGAGCAGGGGACCTTGGTGGTGGAACAGGGAGAGCTGGTGACCTTGGTGGTGGTACAGAGAGCTGGTGACCTTGGTGGTGGTACAGGGAGAGCAGGGGACCTTGGTGGTGGTACAGGGAGAGCTGGTGACCTTGGTGGTGATACAGGGAGAGCAGGGGACCTTGGTGGTGGTACAGGGAGAGCAGGGGACCTTGGTGGTGGTACAGAGAGAGTAGGGCACCTTGGTGGCGGTACAGGGAGAGCAGGGACCTTGGTGGTGGTACAGGGAGAGCAGGGGACCTTGGTGGTGGTACAGGAGAGCAGGGGACCTTGGTGGTGGTACAGGGAGAGCTGGTGACCTTGATGGTGATATAGGGAGAGAAAGGGACCTTGGTGATGGTACAGGGAGAGCAGGGGACCTTGGTGGTGGTACAGGGAGAGCAGGGGACCTTGGTGGTGGTACAGGGAGAGCAGGGGGACCTTGGTGGTGGTACAGGGAGAGCAGGGGGACCTTAGTGGTGGTACTGGGAGAGGAAAGGACCTTGGTGATGGTACAGGGAGAGCTGGTGACCTTGGTGGTGATACAGGGAGAGCTGGTGACCTTGGTAGTGGTACAGGGAGAGCAGGGGACCTTGGTGGTGGTACAGGGAGAGCAGGGGACCTTGGTGGTGGTACAGGGAGAGCTGGTGACCTTGATGGTGATATAGGGAGAGAAAGGGACCTTGGTGATGGTACAGGGAGAGCAGGGGACCTTGGTGGTGGTACAGGGAGAGCAGGGGGACCTTAGTGGTGGTACTGGGAGAGGAAAGGACCTTGGTGATGGTACAGGGAGAGCTGGTGACCTTGGTGGCGGTACAGGGAGAGCTGGTGACCTTGGTGGCGGTACAGGGAGAGGTGGTGACTTTGGTGGCAGTACAGGGAGAGCTGGTGACTTTGGTGGAGGTACATGGAGAGCTGGTGACCTTGGTGGTGATGCAGGGAGAGAAAGGGACCTTGGTGATGGTACAGGGAGAGCAGGGGACCTTGGTGGTGATACAGGGAGAGCAGGGGACCTTGTTGGTGGTACAGGGAGAGCAGGGGACCTTGATGGTGGTACAGGGAGAGCAGGGGACCTTGTTGGTAGTACAGGGAGAGCAGGGGACCTTGTTGGTAGTACAGGGAGAGCAGGGGACCTTGTTGGTAGTACAGGGAGAGCAGGGGACCTTGTTGGTAGTACAGGGAGAGCAGGGGACCTTGTTGGTAGTACAGGGAGAGCAGGGGACCTTGTTGGTAGTACAGGGAGAGCAGGGGACCTTGTTGGTAGTACAGGGAGAGCAGGGGACCTTGTTGGTAGTACAGGGAGAGCAGGGGACCTTGTTGGTAGTACAGGGGACCTTGTTGGTAGTACAGGGAGAGCAGGGGACCTTGTTGGTAGTACAGGGAGAGTAGGGGACCTTGTTGGTAGTACAGGGGACCTTGTTGGTAGTACAGGGAGAGCAGGGGACGTTGTTGGTAGTACAGGGAGAGTATGGGACCTTGTTGGTAGTACAGGGGACCTTGTTGGTAGTACAGGGAGAGCAGGGGACCTTGTTGGTAGTACAGGGGACCTTGTTGGTAGTACAGGGAGAGTATGGGACCTTGTTGGTAGTACAGGGGACCTTGTTGGTAGTACAGGGAGAGTATGGGACCTTGTTGGTAGTACAGGGGACCTTGATGGTAGTACAGGGAGAGCAGGGGACCTTGTTGGTAGTACAGGGAGAGCAGGGGACCTTGTTGGTAGTACAGGGAGAGCAGGGGACCTTGTTGGTAGTACAGGGAGAGCAGGTGACCTTGTTGGTAGTACAGGGGACCTTGTTGGTAGTACAGGGAGAGCAGGGGACCTTGTTGGTAGTACAGGGAGAGTAGGGGACCTTGTTGGTAGTACAGGGGACCTTGTTGGTAGTACAGGGAGAGCAGGGGACCTTGTTGGTAGTACAGGGAGAGCAGGGGACCTTGTTGGTAGTACAGGGGACCTTGTTGGTAGTACAGGGAGAGTAGGGGGACCTTGTTGGTAGTACAGGGAGAGTAGGGGACCTTGTTGGTAGTACAGGGAGAGTAGGGGGACCTTGTTGGTAGTACAGGGGACCTTGATGGTAGTACAGGGAGAGCAGGGGACCTTGTTGGTAGTACAGGGAGAGTATGGGACCTTGTTGGTAGTACAGGGGACCTTGTTGGTAGTACAGGGAGAGTATGGGACCTTGTTGGTAGTACAGGGGACCTTGATGGTAGTACAGGGAGAGCAGGGGACCTTGTTGGTAGTACAGGGAGAGCAGGGGACCTTGTTGGTAGTACAGGGAGAGCAGGGGACCTTGTTGGTAGTACAGGGAGAGCAGGTGACCTTGTTGGTAGTACAGGGGACCTTGTTGGTAGTACAGGGAGAGCAGGGGACCTTGTTGGTAGTACAGGGAGAGTAGGGGACCTTGTTGGTAGTACAGGGGACCTTGTTGGTAGTACAGGGAGAGCAGGGGACCTTGTTGGTAGTACAGGGAGAGCAGGGGACCTTGTTGGTAGTACAGGGAGAGCAGGGGACCTTGTTGGCAGTACAGGGAGAGCAGGGGACCTTGTTGGTAGTACAGGGAGAGCAGGTGACCTTGTTGGTAGTACAGGGGACCTTGTTGGTAGTACAGGGAGAGCAGGGGACCTTGTTGGTAGTACAGGGAGAGCAGGTGACCTTGTTGGTAGTACAGGGGACCTTGTTGGTAGTACAGGGAGAGCAGGTGACCTTGTTGGTAGTACAGGGAGAGTAGGGGACCTTGTTGGTAGTACAGGGAGAGTAGGGGACCTTGTTGGTAGTACAGGGAGAGCAGGGGACCTTGTTGGTAGTACAGGGAGAGTAGGGGGACCTTGTTGGTAGTACAGGGAGAGTAGGGGACCTTGTTGGTAGTACAGGGGACCTTGTTGGTAGTACAGGGAGAGCAGGGGACCTTGTTGGTAGTACAGGGAGAGTAGGGGGACCTTGTTGGTAGTACAGGGAGAGCAGGGGACCTTGTTGGTAGTACAGGGAGAGTAGGGGGACCTTGTTGGTAGTACAGGGAGAGTAGGGACCTTGTTGGTAGTACAGGGAGAGTAGGGGACCTTGTGTTGGTACAGGGAGCAGGGGACCTTGTTGGTAGTACAGGGGCAAAGGTGAGAGTACAGGGGACCTTGTTGGTAGTACAGGGAGAGTAGGGGACCTTGTTGATAGTACAGGGGACCTTGTTGGTAGTACAGGGAGAGCAGGGGACCTTGTTGGTAGTACAGGGGAGTAGGGGACCTTGTTGGTAGTACAGGGGACCTTGTTGGTAGTACAGGGAGAGCAGGGGACCTTGTGGTAGTACAGGGAGAGTAGGGGACCTTGTTGGTAGTACAGGGAGAGTAGGGGACCTTGTTGGTAGTACAGGGGAGGTAGGGGACCTTGTTGGTAGTACAGGGAGAGTAGGGGACCTTGTTGGTAGTACAGGAGAGCAGGGGACCTTGTTGGTAGTACAGGGAGAGTAGGGGACTTGTTGGTAGTACAGGGACCTTGTTGGTAGTACAGGGAGAGCAGGGGACCTTGTTGGTAGTACAGGGAGAGCAGGGGACCTTGTTGGTAGTACAGGGAGAGCAGGGGACCTTGTTGGTAGTACAGGGAGAGTAGGGGACTTGTTGGTAGTACAGGGAGAGCAGGGGACTTGTTGGTAGTACAGGGAGAGTAGGGACCTTGTTGGTAGTACAGGGAGAGTAGGGGACCTTGTTGGTAGTACAGGGGACCTTGTTGGTAGTACAGGGAGAGCAGGGGACCTTGTTGGTAGTACAGGGAGAGCAGGGGACCTTGTTGGTAGTACAGGGAGAGCAGGGACCTTGTTGGTAGTACAGGGAGAGTAGGGGACCTTGTTGGTAGTACAGGGAGAGTAGGGGACCTTGTTGGTAGTACAGGGAGAGTAGGGGACCTTGTTGGTAGTACAGGGAGAGCAGGGGACCTTGTTGGTAGTACAGGGAGAGCAGGGGACGTTGTTGGTAGTACAGGGAGAGTAGGGGACCTTGTTGGTAGTACAGGGAGAGCAGGGGACCTTGTTGGTAGTACAGGGAGAGCAGGGGACCTTGTTGGTAGTACAGGGGACCTTGTTGGTGTACAGGGAGGAGGGGACTTGTTGGTAGTACAGGGAGAGCAGGGGACCTTGTTGGTAGTACAGGGAGAGCAGGGGACCTTGTTGGTAGTACAGGGAGAGCAGGGGACCTTGTTGGTAGTACAGGGAGAGTAGGGGACCTTGTTGGTAGTACAGGGAGAGTAGGGGACTTGTTGGTAGTACAGGGAGAGTAGGGGACCTTGTTGGTAGTACAGGGGACCTTGTTGGTAGTACAGGGAGAGCAGGGGACCTTGTTGGTAGTACAGGGAGAGCAGGGGACCTTGTTGGTAGTACAGGGGACCTTGTTGTTAGTACAGGGAGAGCAGGGGACCTTGTTGGTAGTACAGGGGACCTTGTTGGTAGTACAGGGAGAGTAGGGGACCTTGTTGGTAGTACAGGGAGAGTAGGGGACCTTGTTGGTAGTACAGGGGACCTTGTTGGTAGTACAGGGAGAGCAGGGGACCTTGTTGGTAGTACAGGGAGAGCAGGGGACCTTGTTGGTAGTACAGGGAGAGTAGGGGACCTTGTTGGTAGTACAGGGAGAGTAGGGGACCTTGTTGGTAGTACAGGGAGAGTAGGGGACCTTGTTGGTAGTACAGGGAGAGTAGGGGACCTTGTTGGTAGTACAGGGAGAGCAGGGGACCTTGTTGGTAGTACAGGGAGAGCAGGGGACCTTGTGGTAGTACAGGGAGAGCAGGGGACCTTGTTGGTAGTACAGGGAGAGCAGGGGACCTTGTTGGTAGTACAGGGAGAGTAGGGGACCTTGTTGGTAGTACAGGGAGAGCAGGGGACCTTGTTGGTAGTACAGGGAGAGCAGGGGACCTTGTTGGTAGTACAGGGAGAGCAGGGGACCTTGTTGGTAGTACAGGGAGAGTAGGGGACCTTGTTGGTAGTACAGGGAGAGTAGGGGACCTTGTTGGTAGTACAGGGGACCTTGTTGTAGTACAGGGAGAGCAGGGGACCTTGTTGGTAGTACAGGAGAGCAGGGGACCTTGTTGGTAGTACAGGGAGAGCAGGGGACCTTGTTGGTAGTACAGGGAGAGCAGGGGACGTTGTTGGTAGTACAGGGAGAGTAGGGGACTTGGTGGTGGTACAGGGAGAGCAGGGGACCTTGTTGGTAGTACAGGGAGAGCAGGGGACCTGTTGGTAGTACAGGGAGAGCAGGGGACCTTGTTGGTAGTACAGGGAGAGTAGGGGACCTTGTTGGTAGTACAGGGAGAGCAGGGGACGTTGTTGGTAGTACAGGGAGAGCAGGGGACGTTGTTGGTAGTACAGGGAGAGCAGGGGACCTTGGTGGTAGTACAGGGAGAGCAGGGGACCTTGTTGGTAGTACAGGGAGAGTAGGGGACCTTGTTGGTAGTACAGGGGACCTTGTTGGTAGTACAGGGAGAGTAGGGGACCTTGTTGGTAGTACAGGGAGAGTAGGGGGACCTTGTGGGACAGGGGACCTTGTTGGTAGTACAGGGGACCTGTTGGTAGTACAGGGAGAGTAGGGGACCTTGTTGGTAGTACAGGGAGAGTAGGGGACCTTGTTGGTAGTACAGGGAGAGTAGGGGACCTTGTTGGTAGTACAGGGAGAGTAGGGGGACCTTGTTGGTAGTACAGGGGACCTTGTTGGTAGTACAGGGGACCTTGTTGGTAGTACAGGGAGAGTAGGGGACCTTGTTGGTAGTACAGGGGACTTGTGGTAGTACAGGGGGAGAGTAGGGGACCTTGTTGGTAGTACAGGGAGAGTAGGGGACTTGTTGGTAGTACAGGGAGAGTAGGGGACCTTGTTGGTAGTACAGGGAGAGTAGGGGACCTTGTTGGTAGTACAGGGAGAGTAGGGGACCTTGTTGGTAGTACAGGGAGAGTAGGGGGACCTTGTTGGTAGTACAGGGGACCTTGTTGGTAGTACAGGGAGAGAGGGGACCTTGTTGGTAGTACAGGGAGAGTAGGGGACCTGTTGGTAGTACAGGGGACTTGTTGGTAGTACAGGGAGAGCAGGGGACCTTGTTGGTAGTACAGGGGACCTTGTTGGTAGTACAGGGAGAGTAGGGACCTTGTTGGTAGTACAGGGAGAGTAGGGGACCTTGTTGGTAGTACAGGGAGAGTATGGGACCTTGTTGGTAGTACAGGGAGAGCAGGGGACTTGTTGGTAGTACAGGGAGAGCAGGGACCTTGTTGGTAGTACAGGGAGAGCAGGGGACCTTGTTGGTAGTACAGGGAGAGTAGGGGACCTTGTTGGTAGTACAGGGAGAGTAGGGGACCTTGTTGGTAGTACAGGGAGAGCAGGGGGACCTTGTGGATAGTACAGGGGACCTTGTTGGTAGTACAGGGAGAGTAGGGGACCTTGTTGGTAGTACAGGGAGAGTATGGGACCTTGTTGGTAGTACAGGGAGAGTATGGGACCTTGTTGGTAGTACAGGGAGAGCAGGGGACCTTGTTGGTAGTACAGGGAGAGCAGGGGACTTGTTGGTAGTACAGGGAGAGTAGGGGACCTTGTTGGTAGTACAGGGAGAGCAGGGGACCTTGTTGGTAGTACAGGGAGAGTAGGGGACCTTGTTGGTAGTACAGGGAGAGCAGGGGACTTGTTGGTAGTACAGGGAGAGTAGGGGACCTTGTTGGTAGTACAGGGAGAGCAGGGGACCTTGTTGGTAGTACAGGGAGAGTAGGGGACCTTGTTGGTAGTACAGGGAGAGTAGGGGGACCTTGTTGGTAGTACAGGGAGAGTAGGGGACCTTGTTGGTAGTACAGGGAGAGCAGGGGACTTGTTGGTAGTACAGGGGACCTTGTTGGTAGTACAGGGAGAGTAGGGGACCTTGTTGGTAGTACAGGGAGAGCAGGGGACCTGGTTGGTAGTACAGGGAGAGCAGGGGACCTTGTTGGTAGTACAGGGAGAGCAGGGGACCTTGTTGTAGTACAGGGAGAGCAGGGGACCTTGTTGGTAGTACAGGGAGAGTAGGGGACTTGTTGGTAGTACAGGGAGAGTAGGGGACCTTGTTGGTAGTACAGGGAGAGTAGGGGACTTGTGGTAGTACAGGGGACCTTGTTGGTAGTACAGGGAGAGCAGGGGACCTTGTGGTAGTACAGGGAGAGTAGGGGACCTGTTGATAGTACAGTGCGAGCAGGGGACCTTGTTGGTAGTACAGGGAGAGTATGGGACCTTGTTGGTAGTACAGGGAGAGTAGGGGACCTTGTTGGTAGTACAGGGAGAGCAGGGGACCTTGTTGGTAGTACAGGGAGAGTATGGGACCTTGTTGGTAGTACAGGAGAGTAGGTGACCTTGTTGGTAGTACAGGGAGAGCAGGGGACCTTGTTGGTAGTACAGGGAGAGTATGGGACCTTGTTGGTAGTACAGGGGACCTTGCTGGTAGTACAGGGAGAGCAGGGGACCTTGTATACCAACAAGGTCCATACTCTCCCTGTACTACCAACAAGGTCCCCTGCTCTCCCTGTACTACCAACAAGGTCACCTACTCTCCCTGTACTACAACAAGGTCCCATACTCTCCCTGTACTACCAACAAGGTCCCTGCTCTCCCTGTACTACCAACAAGGTCCCCTACTCTCCTGTACTACCAACAAGGTCCCATACTCTCCTGTACTACAACAAGGTCCCTGCTCGCACTGTACTATCAACAAGGTCCCTACTCTCCCTGTACTACCAACAAGGTCCCCTGCTCTCCTGTACTACCAACAAGGTCCCTGTACTACCAACAAGGTCCCCTACTCTCCCTGTACTACCAAACAAGGTCCCTACTCTCCTGTACTACCAACAAGGTCCCCTACTCTCCTGTACTACCAACAAGGTCCCTGCTCTCCTGTACTACCACCAAGGTCCCTGCTCTCCCTGTACTACCAACAAGGTCCCCTGCTCTCCCTGTACTACCACCAAGGTCCCCTGCTCTCCTGTACTACCAACAAGGTCCCTACTCTCCCTGTACTACCACAAGGTCCCCGTACTACCAACAAGGTCCCTGCTCTCCCTGTACTACCAACAAGGTCCCCTACTCTCCCTGTACTACAACAAGGTCCCCCTACTCCCTGTACTACCAACAAGGTCCCTACTCTCCTGTACTACCAACAAGGTCCCTGCTCTCCTGTACTACCAACAAGGTCCCCTACTCTCCCTGTACTACCAACAAAGTCCCTGCTCTCCTGTACTACAACAAGGTCCCTACTCTCCCTGTACTACCAACAAGGTCCCCTGCTCTCCCTGTACTACCAACAAGGCCCCTACTCTCCCTGTACTACCAACAAAGTCCATGCTCTCCCTGTACTACCAACAAGGTCCCTGCCTCCCTGTACTACCAACAAGGTCCCATACTCTCCCTGTACTACCAACAAGGTCCCATACTCTCCCTGTATCTACCAACAAGGTCCCCTACTCTCCCTGTACTACCAACAAGGTCCCTGTACTATCAACAAGGTCCCCCTGCTCTCCCTGTACTACCACAAGGTCCCCTACTCTCCCTGTGTACTACCAACAAGGTCCCCTACTCTCCCTGTACTACAACAAGGTCCCCTGCTCTCCCTGTACTACCAACAAGGTCCCCTGCTCTCCCTGTACTACCAACAAGGTCCCTGCTCTCCCGTATACCAACAAGGTCCCATACTCTCCCTGTACTACCAACAAGGTCCCCTACTCTCCCTGTACTACCAACAAGGTCC
>WNGS01168358.1:10780-16399 GCA_020271785.1 Procambarus virginalis | reverse complement strand
ACCAAGGGGTCCCCACTACACCCCACAGTGTGGACCAAGGGGTCCCCACTACACCCCACAGTGTGGACCAGGGGTCCCCACTACACCCCACAGTGTGGACAAGGGGGTCCCCGCTACACCCCAGTGTGGGCTAGGGGGTCCCCGCTACACCCCAGTGTGGACCAGGGGGTCCCCGCTACACCCCACAGTGTAGACCAAGGGGTCCCCACTACACCCCACAGTGTGGACCAAGGGGTCCCCACTACACCCCACAGTGTGGACCAAGGGGGTCCTAACTACACCCCACAGTGTGGACCAAGGGGGTCCTAACTACACCCCACAGTGTGGACCAAGGGGTCCCCGCTACACACCACAGTGTGGACCAGGGGGTCCCCACTACACCCCAGTGTGGACCAAGGGGTCCCCACTACACCCCACAGTGTGGACCAAGGGGTCCCCGCTACACACCACAGTGTGGACCAGGGGGTCCCCACTACACCCCAGTGTGGACCAGGGGTCCCCACTACACCCCACAGTGTGGACCAGGGGGTCCCCGCTACACCACACAGTGTGGACCAAGGGGTCCCCGCTACACCCCACAGTGTGGACCAAGGGGTCCCCACTACACCACACAGTGTGGACCAGGGGGTCCCTGCTACACCCCACAGTGTAGACAAAGGGGGTCCCCGCTACACCAACAGTGTGGACCAAGGGGGTCCCCGCTACACCCCCACAGTGTAGACAAAGGGGGTCCCCGCTACACCCCACAGTGTGGACCAAGGGGGTCCCCACTACACCCCCAGTGTGGACCAAGGGGGTCCCCGCTACACCCCACAGTGTGGACCAGGGGGTCCCCACTACACCCCACAGTGTGGACCAAGGGGGTCCCCGCTACACCCCACAGTGTGGACCAGGGGTCCCCACTACACCCCACAGTGTGGACCAAGGGGTCCCCGCTACACCCCACAGTGTGGACCAAGGGGGTCCCCACTACACCCCACAGTGTGGACCAAGGGGGTCCCCGCTACACCCCACAGTGTGGACCAAGGGGGTCCCTGCGACACCCCAGTGTGGACCAGGGGGTCCCCACTACACCCCACAGTGTGGACCAAGGGGTCCCCGCTACACCCCACAGTGTGGACCAAGGGGCCCCGCACACCCCACTGTGTGGACCAGGGGGTCCCCGCGACACCCCACCGTGTGGACCAGGGGGTCCCCGCTACTCCCCACAGTGTGGACCAGGGGGTCCCCGCTACACCCCACAGTGTGGACCAGGGGGTCCCCGCTACACCCCACAGTGTGGACCAAGGGGGTCCCCGCTACACCCCACAGTGTGGACCAAGGGGTCCCCGCTACACCCCAGTGTGGACCAAGGGGTCCCCACTACACCCCACAGTGTGGACCAAGGGGTCCCCACTACACCCCACAGTGTGGACCAGGGGGTCCCCGCTACACCCCACAGTGTGGACCAGGGGGTCCCCACTACACCCCAGTGTGGACCAGGGGTCCCCACTACACCCCAGTGTGGACCAGGGGGTCCCCACTACACCACACAGTGTGGACCAAGGGGGTCCCCGCTACACCCCAGTGTGGACCAAGGGGGTGCCCGCTACACCCCAGTGTGGACCAGGGGTCCCCACTACACCCCAGTGTGGACCAGGGGGTCCCCACTACACCCCAGTGTGGACCAGGGGGTCCCCACTACAGCACACAGTGTGGACCAAGGGGTGCCCGCTACACCCCAGTGTGGACCAAGGGGTCCCCCACTACACCCCACAGTGTGGACCAAGGGGTCCCCACTACACCCCAGTGTGAACCAGGGGGTCCCCACTACACCCCAGTGTGAACCAGGGGGTCCCCACTACAGCACACAGTGTGGACCAAGGGGGTCCCCGCTACACCCCAGTGTGGACCAAGGGGTCCCCACTACACCCCACAGTGTGGACCAAGGGTCCCCACTACACCCCAGTGTGGACCAGGGGGTCCCCGCTACACCCCACAGTGTGGACCAGGGGTCCCCACTACACCCCAGTGTGGACAAAGGGGTCCCCGCTACACCCAACAGTGTGGGCCAGGGGTCCCCGCTACACCCCACAGTGTGGACAAAGGGGTCCCCGCTACACCCAACAGTGTGGACCAAGGGGGTCCCCGCTACACCCCACAGTGTGGACCAAGGGGGTCCATGCGACACCCCACAGTGTGGACCAAGGGGTCCCCAATACACACCACAGTGTACCTGGTTGATACCTGGTTGATGGGGTTCTGGGAGTTCTTCTACTCCCCAAGCCCGGCCCGAGGCCAGGCTCGACTTGTGAGAGTTTGATCCACCAGGCTGTTGCTTGGAGCGGCCCGCAGAGCCACATACCCACCACAGCCCGGCTGATCCGGGACTTCTCTTAGGAAACAGTCCAGTTTTCTCTTGAAGATGTCCACGGTTGTTCCGGCAATATTTCTTATAGTCGCTGGGAGGACGTTGAACAACCGCGGACCTCTGATGTTTATACAGTGTTCTCTGATTGTGCCTATGGCACCTCTGCTCTTCACTGGTTCAATCTTGCATTTTCTTCCATATCGTTCACTCCAGTACGTTGTTATTTTACTGTGTAGATTTGGGACCTGGCCCTCCAGTATTTTCCACGTGTATATTATTTGGTATCTCTCTCGTCTCCTTTCTAGAGAGTACATTTGGAGAGCTTTGAGACGATCCCAATAATTTAGGTGTTTTATCTCGTCTATGCGTGCCGTATATGTTCTCTGTATTCCCTCTATTTCAGCAATCTCTCCTGCTCTGAAGGGGGAAGTGAGTACTGAGCAGTATTCGAGACGGGACAACACAAGTGACTTGAAGAGTACAACCATTGTGATGGGATCCCTGGATTTGAAAGTTCTCGTAATCCATCCGATCATTTTTCTGGCTGATGCGATATTTGCTTGGTTATGCTCCCTAAACGTTAGATCGTCGGACATCATTATTCCCAAATCCTTGACATGCTGTTTTTCTACTATGGGAAGATTTGATTGTGTTTTGTACCCTGTATTATGTTTCAGATCCTCATTTTTGCCGTACCTGAGTACCTGAAATTTATCACTGTTAAACATCATATTATTTTCTGCTGCCCAATCGAAAACTTTGTTGACATCTGTTTGTAGTTTTTCAATGTCTTCAGCAGAGGTAATTTTCATGCTGATTTTTGTGTCATCTGCGAAGGATGACACGAAGCTGTGACGTGTATTTTTGTCTATATCAGATATGAGAATAAGGAACAGTAGCGGTGCAAGGACTGTACCTTGAGGTACAGAGCTTTTAACATCGCTTGGACTCGATTTTATCTGATTGACTGTTACTCTTTGTGTTCTGTTCGACAGGAAATTGAGTATCCAGCGTCCTACTTTTCCAGTTATTCCCATTGACCTCATTTTGTGAGCTATCACCCCATGGTCACATTTGTCGAAAGCCTTTGCAAAGTCTGTGTATACAACATCTGCATTTTGCTTTTCTTCTAGGGCTTCTGTGATTTTGTCATAGTGGTTGAGTAACTGTGACAGACATGATCTTCCCGCTCTAAAACCATGTTGTCCTGGATTGTGCAATTCATTGTTTTCCATAAAACTAGAAATTTGATTCCTAATCACTCTTTCAAACACTTTTATTATGTGTGATGTTAGTGCAACTGGCCTATAATTTTTTGCCAAGGCTTTACTCCCCCCCTTGTGCAACGGAGCTATATCTGCAGATTTAAGTGCTGCTGGTATCTCCCCTGTATCCAGGCTCTTTCTCCATATTACGCTGAGTGCTCTCGCTACTGGTACTTTACATTTCTTTATGAATATTGAATTCCATGAGTCAGGCCCAGGGCTGAGTGCATGGGCATATTGTCAATTTCTCTTTCAAAGTCTTCCGATTTTGTGGTAATATCCGTTATATTATCTGCAGCTTGAATGTCATTCATAAAGAAGCTGTCTGGGTCATCAACTTTCATGTTGTTAATTGGTGTGCTAAACATAGCCTCATACTGGCTTCTTAGAATTTTCACTAATCTCTTTGTTGTCCTCTGTGTACGTACCTTCATTTGTAATTACGGTCCAATACTGGTCGAGGTTTTGGATTTTGATTTAGCGTATGTGAAAAAATATTTCGGATTTTTCCTTATCTCTTGTATAGCTCTCTGTTCCAATTCCATTTCCTCAGACTCATATGATCGCTTCAACGTTTGTTCGATTTCTTCGATCTCCCTGCTTAGGCTTATTTTCCTTGCTTGTGATAGTTGTTCTGCCGAAGCATTTCCGTAATTTTTTCCTTCTCCTGTACAGTCGTCTGCGTTCTCTTTCTAGAGTGTTCCTCTTTCTGCCCCTCCTCACCGGCACGTGCTTCAAGCAGACCTTGTAAGCTTCAGCTGTCAGTTGAGCTATTCCCTGTGTGGGAGTTTTGTCGCTTAAGACCGTCTCCCATTGAATGGTTGAAAGGTCCACATTTATTTTTTCCCAGTCAATCCTCTTATTGTTGAAATTGAATTGATTGAATATTCCTTCTCGCTTGTTGGGTCTCTAGATCTACTACCGTTATTTATGCTAGTTCGCACTTCAATGAGCTTATGGTCTGAGTATGAAGTATCTGAGATTGTTATGTCTCTGATTAGTTCATCATTGTTTGTGAATAACAAGTCTAGTGTGTTTTCGTTCCTAGTTGGTTCTGTAATCTGTTGATTGAGCGAGAATTTGTCACAGAATCTCAAAAGTTCTCTGACCTGTGGCTGGTTTTTTCCCGGGTCATTCCCTGCTATGATATTTGTGTTTGCCATTCTCCATCTTAGACTCGGTAAATTGAAATCTCCAAGGAAGATAATATCTGGAGCTGGGTTTGCTAGGTCATCAAGTATGTTCTCTCTTTTGTGCATCTGCTCTGTGAATTCCTCAACCAGTGTGAATTCAGTGTGGACCAGGGGGTCCCCGGTACACCCCACAGTGTGGACCAGGGGTCCCCACTACACCCCACAGTGTGGACCAGGGGGTCCCCACTACACACCACAGTGTGGACCAGTGGGTCCCCACTACACCCACAGTGTGGACCAGGGGGTCCCCACTACACCCCACAGTGTGGACCAGGGGTCCCCGTACACCCCACAGTGTGGACCAAAGGGGTCCCCACTACACCCCACAGTGTGGACCAAGGGGTCCCCACTACACCCCACAGTGTGGACCAGGGGGTCCCCACTACACCCACAGTGTGGACCAGGGGATCCCACTACACCCCCACAGTGTGGACCAGGGGGTCCCCGCGCACCCCACAGTGTGGACCAGGGGGTCCCCGCTACACTCCACAGTGGGACCAGGGGGGTCCCCACTACACCCCACAGTGTGGACCAGGGGGTCCCCGCTACACTCCACAGTGTGGACCAGGGGTCCCCACTACAACACCCCCAGTGTGGACCAGGGGGTCCCCACTACACACTAGTGTGGACCAGGGGGTCCCCGCTACACCCCACAGTGTGGACCAGGGGGTCCCCGCTACACACCAATGTGGACCAGGGGTCCCCGCTACCCCCACAGTGTGGACCAGGGGTCCCCGCTACACACCACAGTGTGGACCAGGGGTCCCGCTACACACCACAGTGTGGACCAGGGGGTCCCCGCTACACCCCA
>WNGS01168357.1:0-30654 GCA_020271785.1 Procambarus virginalis | reverse complement strand
TAGAGACAGTCAGATATAGAGACAGTCAGATATAGAGACAGTCAGATATAGAGAGTCAGATCAGATATAGAGACAGTCAGATATAGAGACAGACAGATCTAGAACGTCAGATATAGAGACAGTCAGATATAGAGACAGTCAGATATAGAGACAGATCAGATATAGAGACAGTCAGATATAGAGACAGTCAGATATAGAGACAGACAGATATAGAGACAGATATAGAGACAGACAGATATAGAGACAGACGAATAGAGACAGACAGATATAGAGACAGACAGATATAGAGACAGACAGATATAGAGACCGACAGATATAGAGACAGTCAGATATAGAGACAGACAGATATAGAGACAGACAGATATAGAGACAGTCAGATATAGAGACAGTCAGATATAGAGACAGTCAGATATAGAGACAGTCAGATATAGAGACAGTCAGATAAGAGACAGACAGATATAGAGACAGTCAGATATAGAGGACAGTAGATATAGAGACAGTCAGATATAGAGACAGTCAGATATAGAGACAGTCAGATATAGAGACAGTCAGATATAGAGACAGACAGATATAGAGACAGTCCGATATAGAGCAGTCAGATATAGAGACAGTCAGATATAGAGACAGTCAGATATAGAGACAGCAGATATAGAGACAGTCAGATATAGAGACAGACAGATATAGAGACAGACAGATATAGAGACAGTCAGATATAGAGACAGTCAGATATAGAGACAGTCAGATATAGAGACAGTCAGATATAGAGACAGTCAGATATAGAGACAGTCAGATATAGAGACAGTCAGATATAGAGACAGTCAGATATAGAGACAGTCAGATATAGAGACAGTCAGATATAGAGACAGTCAGATATAGAGACAGACAGATATAGAGACAGTCAGATATAGAGACAGTCAGATATAGAGACAGACAGATATAGAGACAGTCAGATATAGAGACAGTCAGATATAGAGACAGTCAGATATAGAGACAGTCAGATATAGAGACAGTCAGATATAGAGACAGACAGATATAGAGACAGACAGATATAGAGACAGTCAGATATAGAGACAGTCAGATATAGAGACAGACAGATATAGAGACAGTCAGATATAGAGACAGTCAGATATAGAGACAGACAGATATAGAGACAGACAGATATAGAGACAGTCAGATATAGAGACAGACAGATATAGAGACAGTCAGATATAGAGACAGTCAGATATAGAGACAGTCAGATATAGAGACAGTCAGATATAGAGCAGATATAGAGACAGTCAGATATAGAGACAGACAGATATAGAGACAGTCAGATATAGAGACAGTCAGATATAGAGACAGACAGATATAGAGACAGTCAGATATAGAGACAGATATAGAGACAGACAGATATAGAGACAGTCAGATATAGAGACAGACAGATATAGAGACAGACAGATATAGAGACAGACAGATATAGAGACAGTCAGATATAGAGACAGTCAGATATAGAGAGTCAGATATAGAGACAGTCAGATATAGAGACAGATATAGAGACAGTCAGATATAGAGACAGACAGATATAGAGACGGTCAGTATAGAGACAGTCAGTATATAGAGACAGTCAGATATAGAGACAGTCAGATATAAAGACAGTCAGATATATAGACAGTCAGATATAGAGACAGTCAGATATAGAGACAGACAGATATAGAGACAGTCAGATATAGAGACAGATATAGAGACAGACAGATATAGAGACAGTCAGATATAGAGACAGTCAGATATAGAGACAGATATAGAGAGACAGACAGATATAGAGACAGACAGATATAGAGACAGTCAGATATAGAGACAGTCAGATATAGAGACAGATATAGAGACAGACAGATATAGAGACAGACAGATATAGAGACAGTCAGATATAGAGACAGTCAGATATAGAGACAGATATAGAGACAGACAGATATAGAGACAGACAGATATAGAGACAGTCAGATATAGAGACAGTCAGATATAGAGACAGTCAGATATAGAGACAGTCAGATATAGAGACAGTCAGATATAGAGACAGACAGATATAGAGACAGACAGAATAGAGAGACAGACAGATATAGAGACAGACAGATATAGAGACAGTCAGATATAGAGACAGATATAGAGACAGACAGATATAGAGACAGACAGATATAGAGACAGACAGATATAGAGACAGTCAGATATAGAGACAGTCAGATATAGAGACAGTCAGATATAGAGACAGTCAGATATAGAAACAGTCAGATATAGACAGACAGATATAGAGACAGACAGATATAGAGACAGTCAGATATAGAGACAGACAGATATAGAGACAGTCAGATAAGAGACAGTCAGATATAGAGACAGTCAGATAAGAGACAGACAGATATAGAGACAGTCAGATATAGAGACAGTCAGATATAGAGACAGACAGATATAGAGACAGACAGATATAGAGACAGACAGATATAGAGACAGTCAGATATAGAGACAGACAGATATAGAGACAGTCAGATATAGAGACAGTCAGATATAGAGACAGTCAGATATAGAGACAGACAGATATAGAGACAGTCAGATATAGAGACAGTCAGATATAGAGACAGACAGATATAGAGACAGTCAGATATAGAGACAGATAGAGACAGACAGATATATAGAGACAGTCAGATATAGAGACAGACAGATATAGAGACAGACAGATATAGAGACAGACAGATATAGAGACAGATATAGAGACAGTCAGATAGAGAGACAGATATAGAGACAGTCAGATATAGAGACAGACAGATATAGAGACAGTCAGATATGGAGACAGTCAGATATAGAGACAGACAGATATAGAGACAGTCAGATATAGAGACAGTCAGATATAGAGACAGTCAGATATAGAGACAGTCAGATATAGAGACAGTCAGATATAGAGACAGTCAGATATAGAGACAGTCAGATATAGAGACAGTCAGATATAGAGACAGATATAGAGACAGTCAGATATAGAGACAGACAGATATAGAGACAGACAGATATAGAGACAGTCAGATATAGAGACAGACAGATATAGAGACAGACAGATATAGAGACAGACAGATATAGAGACAGACAGATATAGAGACAGTCAGATATAGAGACAGTCAGATATAGAGACAGACAGATATAGAGACAGACAGATATAGAGACAGACAGATATAGAGACAGACAGATATAGAGACAGTCAGATATAGAGACAGTCAGATATAGAGACAGTCAGATATAGAGACAGACAGATATAGAGACAGTCAGATATAGAGACAGTCAGATTTAGAGACAGTCAGATATAGAGACAGACAGATATAGAGACAGACAGATATAGAGACAGACAGATATAGAGACAGACAGATATAGAGACAGTCAGATATAGAGACAGTCAGATATAGAGACAGACAGATATAGAGACAGTCAGATATAGAGACAGTCAGATATAGAGACAGACAGATATAGAGACAGACAGATATAGAGACAGACAGATATAGAGACAGACAGATATAGAGACAGTCAGATATAGAGACAGTCAGATATAGAGACAGTCAGATATAGAGACAGACAGATATAGAGACAGACAGATATAGAGACAGTCAGATATAGAGACAGACAGATATAGAGACAGTCAGATATAGAGACAGTCAGATATAGAGACAGTCAGATATAGAGACAGTCAGATATAGAGACAGATATAGAGACAGTCAGATATAGAGACAGACAGATATAGAGACAGTCAGATATAGAGACAGTCAGATATAGAGACAGACAGATATAGAGACAGTCAGATATAGAGACAGATATAGAGACAGACAGATATAGAGACAGTCAGATATAGAGACAGACAGATATAGAGACAGACAGATATAGAGACAGACAGATATAGAGACAGTCAGATATAGAGACAGACAGATATAGAGACAGTCAGATATAGAGACAGTCAGATATAGAGACAGACAGATATAGAGACAGTCAGATATAGAGACAGATATAGAGACAGACAGATATAGAGACAGTCAGATATAGAGACAGTCAGATATAGAGACAGACAGATATAGAGACAGTCAGATATAGAGACAGTCAGATATAGAGACAGTCAGATATAGAGACAGTCAGATATAGAGACAGACAGATATAGAGACAGTCAGATATAGAGACAGTCAGATATAGAGACAGTCAGATATAGAGACAGTCAGATATAGAGACAGTAGATATAGAGACAGACATATAGAGACAGTCAGATATAGAGACAGACAGATATAGAGACAGTCAGATATAGAGACAGACAGATATAGAGACAGACAGATATAGAGACAGTCAGATATAGAGACAGTCAGATATAGAGACAGTCAGATATAGAGACAGTCAGATATAGAGACAGTCAGATATAGAGACAGTCAGATATAGAGACAGTCAGATATAGAGACAGTCAGATATAGAGACAGTCAGATATAGAGACAGTCAGATATAGAGACAGTCAGATATAGAGACAGTCAGATATAGAGACAGACAGATATAGAGACAGTCAGATATAGAGACAGTCAGATATAGAGACAGACAGATATAGAGACAGTCAGATATAGAGACAGTCAGATATAGAGACAGTCAGATATAGAGACAGTCAGATATAGAGACAGTCAGATATAGAGACAGACAGATATAGAGACAGACAGATATAGAGACAGTCAGATATAGAGACAGTCAGATATAGAGACAGACAGATATAGAGACAGTCAGATATAGAGACAGTCAGATATAGAGACAGACAGATATAGAGACAGACAGATATAGAGACAGTCAGATATAGAGACAGACAGATATAGAGACAGTCAGATATAGAGACAGTCAGATATAGAGACAGTCAGATATAGAGACAGTCAGATATAGAGACAGATATAGAGACAGTCAGATATAGAGACAGACAGATATAGAGACAGTCAGATATAGAGACAGTCAGATATAGAGACAGACAGATATAGAGACAGTCAGATATAGAGACAGATATAGAGACAGACAGATATAGAGACAGTCAGATATAGAGACAGTCAGATATAGAGACAGTCAGATATAGAGACAGACAGATATAGAGACAGTCAGATATAGAGACAGACAGATATAGAGACAGTCAGATATAGAGACAGACAGATATAGAGACAGACAGATATAGAGACAGACAGATATAGAGACAGTCAGATATAGAGACAGTCAGATATAGAGACAGACAGATATAGAGACAGTCAGATATAGAGACAGTCAGATATAGAGACAGACAGATATAGAGACAGTCAGATATAGAGACAGTCAGATATAGAGACAGACAGATATAGAGACAGTCAGATATAGAGACAGACAGATATAGAGACAGACAGATATAGAGACAGATATAGAGACAGTCAGATATAGAGACAGTCAGATATAGAGACAGACAGATATAGAGACAGACAGATATAGAGACAGACAGATATAGAGACAGTCAGATATAGAGACAGTCAGATATAGAGACAGACAGATATAGAGACAGTCAGATATAGAGACAGTCAGATATAGAGACAGACAGATATAGAGACAGTCAGATATAGAGACAGTCAGATATAGAGACAGACAGATATAGAGACAGTCAGATATAGAGACAGACAGATATAGAGACAGTCAGATATAGAGACAGTCAGATATAGAGACAGTCAGATATAGAGACAGTCAGATATAGAGACAGTCAGATATAGAGACAGACAGATATAGAGACAGTCAGATATAGAGACAGTCAGATATAGAGACAGTCAGATATAGAGACAGTCAGATATAGAGACAGTCAGATATAGAGACAGTCAGATATAGAGACAGTCAGATATAGAGACAGACAGATATAGAGACAGATATAGAGACAGACAGATATAGAGACAGACAGATATAGAGACAGACAGATATAGAGACAGACAGATATAGAGACAGACAGATATAGAGACAGACAGATATAGAGACAGTCAGATATAGAGACAGACAGATATAGAGACAGACAGATATAGAGACAGTCAGATATAGAGACAGTCAGATATAGAGACAGTCAGATATAGAGACAGTCAGATATAGAGACAGTCAGATATAGAGACAGACAGATATAGAGACAGTCAGATATAGAGACAGTCAGATATAGAGACAGTCAGATATAGAGACAGTCAGATATAGAGACAGTCAGATATAGAGACAGTCAGATATAGAGACAGTCAGATATAGAGACAGTCAGATATAGAGACAGTCAGATATAGAGACAGTCAGATATAGAGACAGTCAGATATAGAGACAGACAGATATAGAGACAGTCAGATATAGAGACAGACAGATATAGAGACAGACAGATATAGAGACAGTCAGATATAGAGACAGTCAGATATAGAGACAGTCAGATATAGAGACAGTCAGATATAGAGACAGTCAGATATAGAGACAGTCAGATATAGAGACAGTCAGATATAGAGACAGTCAGATATAGAGACAGTCAGATATAGAGACAGTCAGATATAGAGACAGTCAGATATAGAGACAGTCAGATATAGAGACAGTCAGATATAGAGACAGACAGATATAGAGACAGTCAGATATAGAGACAGTCAGATATAGAGACAGACAGATATAGAGACAGTCAGATATAGAGACAGTCAGATATAGAGACAGTCAGATATAGAGACAGTCAGATATAGAGACAGTCAGATATAGAGACAGACAGATATAGAGACAGACAGATATAGAGACAGTCAGATATAGAGACAGTCAGATATAGAGACAGACAGATATAGAGACAGTCAGATATAGAGACAGTCAGATATAGAGACAGACAGATATAGAGACAGACAGATATAGAGACAGTCAGATATAGAGACAGACAGATATAGAGACAGTCAGATATAGAGACAGTCAGATATAGAGACAGTCAGATATAGAGACAGTCAGATATAGAGACAGATATAGAGACAGTCAGATATAGAGACAGACAGATATAGAGACAGTCAGATATAGAGACAGTCAGATATAGAGACAGACAGATATAGAGACAGTCAGATATAGAGACAGATATAGAGACAGACAGATATAGAGACAGTCAGATATAGAGACAGACAGATATAGAGACAGACAGATATAGAGACAGACAGATATAGAGACAGTCAGATATAGAGACAGTCAGATATAGAGAGTCAGATATAGAGACAGTCAGATATAGAGACAGATATAGAGACAGTCAGATATAGAGACAGACAGATATAGAGACAGTCAGATATAGAGACAGTCAGATATAGAGACAGTCAGATATAGAGACAGTCAGATATAGAGACAGTCAGATATATAGACAGTCAGATATAGAGACAGTCAGATATAGAGACAGACAGATATAGAGACAGTCAGATATAGAGACAGATATAGAGACAGACAGATATAGAGACAGTCAGATATAGAGACAGTCAGATATAGAGACAGATATAGAGACAGACAGATATAGAGACAGACAGATATAGAGACAGTCAGATATAGAGACAGTCAGATATAGAGACAGATATAGAGACAGACAGATATAGAGACAGACAGATATAGAGACAGTCAGATATAGAGACAGTCAGATATAGAGACAGATATAGAGACAGACAGATATAGAGACAGACAGATATAGAGACAGTCAGATATAGAGACAGTCAGATATAGAGACAGTCAGATATAGAGACAGTCAGATATAGAGACAGTCAGATATAGAGACAGACAGATATAGAGACAGACAGATATAGAGACAGACAGATATAGAGACAGACAGATATAGAGACAGTCAGATATAGAGACAGATATAGAGACAGACAGATATAGAGACAGACAGATATAGAGACAGACAGATATAGAGACAGTCAGATATAGAGACAGTCAGATATAGAGACAGTCAGATATAGAGACAGTCAGATATAGAGACAGTCAGATATAGAGACAGACAGATATAGAGACAGACAGATATAGAGACAGTCAGATATAGAGACAGACAGATATAGAGACAGTCAGATATAGAGACAGTCAGATATAGAGACAGTCAGATATAGAGACAGACAGATATAGAGACAGTCAGATATAGAGACAGTCAGATATAGAGACAGACAGATATAGAGACAGACAGATATAGAGACAGACAGATATAGAGACAGTCAGATATAGAGACAGACAGATATAGAGACAGTCAGATATAGAGACAGTCAGATATAGAGACAGTCAGATATAGAGACAGACAGATATAGAGACAGTCAGATATAGAGACAGTCAGATATAGAGACAGACAGATATAGAGACAGTCAGATATAGAGACAGATATAGAGACAGACAGATATAGAGACAGTCAGATATAGAGACAGACAGATATAGAGACAGACAGATATAGAGACAGACAGATATAGAGACAGATATAGAGACAGTCAGATATAGAGACAGATATAGAGACAGTCAGATATAGAGACAGACAGATATAGAGACAGTCAGATATAGAGACAGTCAGATATAGAGACAGACAGATATAGAGACAGTCAGATATAGAGACAGTCAGATATAGAGACAGTCAGATATAGAGACAGTCAGATATAGAGACAGTCAGATATAGAGACAGTCAGATATAGAGACAGTCAGATATAGAGACAGTCAGATATAGAGACAGATATAGAGACAGTCAGATATAGAGACAGACAGATATAGAGACAGACAGATATAGAGACAGTCAGATATAGAGACAGACAGATATAGAGACAGACAGATATAGAGACAGACAGATATAGAGACAGACAGATATAGAGACAGTCAGATATAGAGACAGTCAGATATAGAGACAGACAGATATAGAGACAGACAGATATAGAGACAGTCAGATATAGAGACAGACAGATATAGAGACAGTCAGATATAGAGACAGTCAGATATAGAGACAGTCAGATATAGAGACAGACAGATATAGAGACAGTCAGATATAGAGACAGTCAGATATAGAGACAGTCAGATATAGAGACAGACAGATATAGAGACAGACAGATATAGAGACAGACAGATATAGAGACAGACAGATATAGAGACAGTCAGATATAGAGACAGTCAGATATAGAGACAGACAGATATAGAGACAGTCAGATATAGAGACAGTCAGATATAGAGACAGACAGATATAGAGACAGACAGATATAGAGACAGACAGATATAGAGACAGACAGATATAGAGACAGTCAGATATAGAGACAGTCAGATATAGAGACAGTCAGATATAGAGACAGACAGATATAGAGACAGACAGATATAGAGACAGTCAGATATAGAGACAGACAGATATAGAGACAGTCAGATATAGAGACAGTCAGATATAGAGACAGTCAGATATAGAGACAGTCAGATATAGAGACAGATATAGAGACAGTCAGATATAGAGACAGACAGATATAGAGACAGTCAGATATAGAGACAGTCAGATATAGAGACAGACAGATATAGAGACAGTCAGATATAGAGACAGATATAGAGACAGACAGATATAGAGACAGTCAGATATAGAGACAGACAGATATAGAGACAGACAGATATAGAGACAGACAGATATAGAGACAGTCAGATATAGAGACAGACAGATATAGAGACAGTCAGATATAGAGACAGTCAGATATAGAGACAGACAGATATAGAGACAGTCAGATATAGAGACAGATATAGAGACAGACAGATATAGAGACAGTCAGATATAGAGACAGTCAGATATAGAGACAGACAGATATAGAGACAGTCAGATATAGAGACAGTCAGATATAGAGACAGTCAGATATAGAGACAGTCAGATATAGAGACAGACAGATATAGAGACAGTCAGATATAGAGACAGTCAGATATAGAGACAGTCAGATATAGAGACAGTCAGATATAGAGACAGACAGATATAGAGACAGTCAGATATAGAGACAGACAGATATAGAGACAGTCAGATATAGAGACAGACAGATATAGAGACAGACAGATATAGAGACAGTCAGATATAGAGACAGTCAGATATAGAGACAGTCAGATATAGAGACAGTCAGATATAGAGACAGTCAGATATAGAGACAGTCAGATATAGAGACAGTCAGATATAGAGACAGTCAGATATAGAGACAGTCAGATATAGAGACAGTCAGATATAGAGACAGTCAGATATAGAGACAGTCAGATATAGAGACAGTCAGATATAGAGACAGACAGATATAGAGACAGTCAGATATAGAGACAGTCAGATATAGAGACAGACAGATATAGAGACAGTCAGATATAGAGACAGTCAGATATAGAGACAGTCAGATATAGAGACAGTCAGATATAGAGACAGTCAGATATAGAGACAGACAGATATAGAGACAGACAGATATAGAGACAGTCAGATATAGAGACAGTCAGATATAGAGACAGACAGATATAGAGACAGTCAGATATAGAGACAGTCAGATATAGAGACAGACAGATATAGAGACAGACAGATATAGAGACAGTCAGATATAGAGACAGACAGATATAGAGACAGTCAGATATAGAGACAGTCAGATATAGAGACAGTCAGATATAGAGACAGTCAGATATAGAGACAGATATAGAGACAGTCAGATATAGAGACAGACAGATATAGAGACAGTCAGATATAGAGACAGTCAGATATAGAGACAGACAGATATAGAGACAGTCAGATATAGAGACAGATATAGAGACAGACAGATATAGAGACAGTCAGATATAGAGACAGACAGATATAGAGACAGACAGATATAGAGACAGACAGATATAGAGACAGTCAGATATAGAGACAGTCAGATATAGAGAGTCAGATATAGAGACAGTCAGATATAGAGACAGATATAGAGACAGTCAGATATAGAGACAGACAGATATAGAGACAGTCAGATATAGAGACAGTCAGATATAGAGACAGTCAGATATAGAGACAGTCAGATATAGAGACAGTCAGATATAGAGACAGTCAGATATAGAGACAGTCAGATATAGAGACAGACAGATATAGAGACAGTCAGATATAGAGACAGATATAGAGACAGACAGATATAGAGACAGTCAGATATAGAGACAGTCAGATATAGAGACAGATATAGAGACAGACAGATATAGAGACAGACAGATATAGAGACAGTCAGATATAGAGACAGTCAGATATAGAGACAGATATAGAGACAGACAGATATAGAGACAGACAGATATAGAGACAGTCAGATATAGAGACAGTCAGATATAGAGACAGATATAGAGACAGACAGATATAGAGACAGACAGATATAGAGACAGTCAGATATAGAGACAGTCAGATATAGAGACAGTCAGATATAGAGACAGTCAGATATAGAGACAGTCAGATATAGAGACAGACAGATATAGAGACAGACAGATATAGAGACAGACAGATATAGAGACAGACAGATATAGAGACAGTCAGATATAGAGACAGATATAGAGACAGACAGATATAGAGACAGACAGATATAGAGACAGACAGATATAGAGACAGTCAGATATAGAGACAGTCAGATATAGAGACAGTCAGATATAGAGACAGTCAGATATAGAGACAGTCAGATATAGAGACAGACAGATATAGAGACAGACAGATATAGAGACAGTCAGATATAGAGACAGACAGATATAGAGACAGTCAGATATAGAGACAGTCAGATATAGAGACAGTCAGATATAGAGACAGACAGATATAGAGACAGTCAGATATAGAGACAGTCAGATATAGAGACAGACAGATATAGAGACAGACAGATATAGAGACAGACAGATATAGAGACAGTCAGATATAGAGACAGACAGATATAGAGACAGTCAGATATAGAGACAGTCAGATATAGAGACAGTCAGATATAGAGACAGACAGATATAGAGACAGTCAGATATAGAGACAGTCAGATATAGAGACAGACAGATATAGAGACAGTCAGATATAGAGACAGATATAGAGACAGACAGATATAGAGACAGTCAGATATAGAGACAGACAGATATAGAGACAGACAGATATAGAGACAGACAGATATAGAGACAGATATAGAGACAGTCAGATATAGAGACAGATATAGAGACAGTCAGATATAGAGACAGACAGATATAGAGACAGTCAGATATAGAGACAGTCAGATATAGAGACAGACAGATATAGAGACAGTCAGATATAGAGACAGTCAGATATAGAGACAGTCAGATATAGAGACAGTCAGATATAGAGACAGTCAGATATAGAGACAGTCAGATATAGAGACAGTCAGATATAGAGACAGTCAGATATAGAGACAGTCAGATATAGAGACAGATATAGAGACAGTCAGATATAGAGACAGACAGATATAGAGACAGACAGATATAGAGACAGTCAGATATAGAGACAGTCAGATATAGAGACAGTCAGATATAGAGACAGACAGATATAGAGACAGTCAGATATAGAGACAGTCAGATATAGAGACAGTCAGATATAGAGACAGACAGATATAGAGACAGACAGATATAGAGACAGACAGATATAGAGACAGACAGATATAGAGACAGTCAGATATAGAGACAGTCAGATATAGAGACAGATATAGAGACAGACAGATATAGAGACAGACAGATATAGAGACAGACAGATATAGAGACAGTCAGATATAGAGACAGTCAGATATAGAGACAGTCAGATATAGAGACAGTCAGATATAGAGACAGTCAGATATAGAGACAGACAGATATAGAGACAGACAGATATAGAGACAGTCAGATATAGAGACAGACAGATATAGAGACAGTCAGATATAGAGACAGTCAGATATAGAGACAGTCAGATATAGAGACAGACAGATATAGAGACAGTCAGATATAGAGACAGTCAGATATAGAGACAGACAGATATAGAGACAGACAGATATAGAGACAGACAGATATAGAGACAGTCAGATATAGAGACAGACAGATATAGAGACAGTCAGATATAGAGACAGTCAGATATAGAGACAGTCAGATATAGAGACAGACAGATATAGAGACAGTCAGATATAGAGACAGTCAGATATAGAGACAGACAGATATAGAGACAGTCAGATATAGAGACAGATATAGAGACAGACAGATATAGAGACAGTCAGATATAGAGACAGACAGATATAGAGACAGACAGATATAGAGACAGACAGATATAGAGACAGATATAGAGACAGTCAGATATAGAGACAGATATAGAGACAGTCAGATATAGAGACAGACAGATATAGAGACAGTCAGATATAGAGACAGTCAGATATAGAGACAGACAGATATAGAGACAGTCAGATATAGAGACAGTCAGATATAGAGACAGTCAGATATAGAGACAGTCAGATATAGAGACAGTCAGATATAGAGACAGTCAGATATAGAGACAGTCAGATATAGAGACAGTCAGATATAGAGACAGATATAGAGACAGTCAGATATAGAGACAGACAGATATAGAGACAGTCAGATATAGAGACAGTCAGATATAGAGACAGACAGATATAGAGACAGACAGATATAGAGACAGACAGATATAGAGACAGACAGATATAGAGACAGTCAGATATAGAGACAGTCAGATATAGAGACAGACAGATATAGAGACAGACAGATATAGAGACAGACAGATATAGAGACAGTCAGATATAGAGACAGTCAGATATAGAGACAGTCAGATATAGAGACAGTCAGATATAGAGACAGACAGATATAGAGACAGTCAGATATAGAGACAGTCAGATATAGAGACAGTCAGATATAGAGACAGACAGATATAGAGACAGACAGATATAGAGACAGACAGATATAGAGACAGACAGATATAGAGACAGTCAGATATAGAGACAGTCAGATATAGAGACAGACAGATATAGAGACAGTCAGATATAGAGACAGTCAGATATAGAGACAGACAGATATAGAGACAGACAGATATAGAGACAGACAGATATAGAGACAGCAGATATAGAGACAGTCAGATATAGAGACAGTCAGATATAGAGACAGTCAGATATAGAGACAGTCAGATATAGAGACAGACAGATATAGAGACAGTCAGATATAGAGACAGACAGATATAGAGACAGTCAGATATAGGACAGACAGATATAGAGACAGACAGATATAGAGACAGTCAGATATAGAGACAGTCAGATATAGAGACAGTCAGATATAGAGACAGTCAGATATAGAGACAGTCAGATATAGAGACAGTCAGATATAGAGACAGTCAGATATAGAGACAGTCAGATATAGAGACAGTCAGATATAGAGACAGTCAGATAGAGACAGTCAGATATAGAGACAGTCAGATATAGAGACAGTCAGATAGAGAGACAGTCAGATATAGAGACAGACAGATATAGAGACAGTCAGATATAGAGACAGTCAGATATAGAGACAGTAGAGATAGAGACAGTCAGATATAGAGACAGTCAGATATAGAGACAGTCAGATATAGAGACAGTCAGATATAGAGACAGAGATATAGAGACAGTCAGATATAGAGACAGACAGATATAGAGACAGTCAGATATAGAGACAGTCAGATATAGAGACAGACAGATATAGAGACAGTCAGATATAGAGACAGTCAGATATAGAGACAGACAGATATAGAGACAGACAGATATAGAGACAGTCAGATATAGAGACAGACAGATATAGAGACAGACAGATATAGAGACAGTCAGATATAGAGACAGTCAGATATAGAGACAGTCAGATATAGAGACAAGATATAGAGACAGTCAGATATAGAGACAGACAGATATAGAGACAGTCAGATTAGAGACAGTCAGATATAGAGACAGACAGATATAGAGACAGTCAGATATAGAGACAGATATAGAGACAGACAGATATAGAGACAGTCAGATATAGAGACAGACAGATATAGAGACAGACAGATATAGAGACAGGAAGATATAGAGACAGTCAGATATAGAGACAGTCAGATATAGAGGAGTCAGATATAGAGGACAGTCAGATATAGAGGACAGATATAGAGACAGTCAGATAGAGACAGACAGATATAAGACGGTCAGATATAGAGACAGTCAGATATAGAGACAGTCAGATATAGAGACAGTCAGATATAAAGACAGTCAGATATAGAGACAGTCAGATATAGAGACAGTCAGATATAGAGGACAGACAGATATAGAGACAGATATAGAGACAGACAGATATAGAGACAGTCAGATATAGAGACAGTCAGATATAGAGACAGATTATAGAGGACAGACAGATATAGAGACAGACAGATATAGAGACAGTCAGATATAGAGACAGTCAGATATAGAGACAGATATAGAGACAGACAGATATAGGACAGACAGATATAGAGACAGTCAGATATAGAGACAGTCAGATATAGAGACAGATATATATAGAGACAGACAGATATAGAGACAGACAGATATAGAGACAGTCAGATATAGAGACAGTCAGATATAGAGACAGTCAGATATAGAGACAGTCAGATATAGAGACAGTCAGATATAGAGACAGACAGATATAGAGACAGACAGATATAGAGACAGACAGATATAGAGACAGACAGATATAGAGACAGTCAGATATAGAGACAGATATAGAGACAGACAGATATAGAGACAGACAGATATAGAGACAGACAGATATAGAGACAGTCAGATATAGAGACAGTCAGATATAGAGACAGTCAGATATAGAGACAGTCAGATATAGAGACAGTCAGATATAGAGACAGACAGATATAGAGACAGACAGATATAGAGACAGACAGATATAGAGACAGATATAGAGACAGACAGATATAGAGACAGACAGATATAGAGACAGACAGATATAGAGACAGTCAGATATAGAGACAGTCAGATATAGAGACAGACATATATAGAGACAGATATAGAGACAGTCAGATATATAGAGACAGTCAGATATAGAGACAGTCAGATATAGAGACAGTCAGATATAGAGACAGTCAGATATAGAGACAGTCAGATATAGAGACAGTCAGATATAGAGACAGACAGATATAGAGACAGTCAGATATAGAGACAGACAGATATAGAGACAGTCAGATATAGAGACAGTCAGATATAGAGACAGACAGATATAGAGACAGTCAGATATAGAGACAGACAGATATAGAGACAGTCAGATATAGAGACAGACAGATATAGAGACAGACAGATATAGAGACAGATATAGAGACAGACAGATATAGAGACAGATATAGAGACAGTCAGATATAGAGACAGACAGATATAGAGACAGTCAGATATAGAGACAGTCAGATATAGAGACAGTCAGATATAGAGACAGTCAGATATAGAGACAGACATATATAGAGACAGTCAGATATAGAGACAGACAGATATAGAGACAGACAGATATAGACAGTCAGATATAGAGACAGTCAGATATAGAGACAGACAGATATAGAGACAGACAGATATAGAGACAGTCAGATATAGAGACAGACAGATATAGAGACAGTCAGATATAGAGACAGTCAGATATAGAGACAGACAGATATAGAGACAGTCAGATATAGAGACAGTCAGATATAGAGACAGACAGATATAGAGACAGTCAGATATAGAGACAGACATATATAGAGACAGATATAGAGACAGTCAGATATAGAGACAGACAGATATAGAGACAGACAGATATAGAAACAGTCAGATATAGAGACAGATATAGAGACAGACAGATATAGAGACAGTCAGATATAGAGACAGATATAGAGACAGATATAGAGACAGTCAGATATAGAGACAGTCAGATATAGAGACAGTCAGCTATAGAGACAGTCAGATATAGAGACAGTCAGATATAGAGACAGTCAGATATAGAGACAGACAGATATAGAGACAGTCAGATATAGAGACAGACAGATATAGAGACAGACAGATATAGAGACAGATATAGAGACAGACAGATATAGAGACAGTCAGATATAGAGACAGTCAGATATAGAGACAGTCAGATATAGAGACAGTCAGGTATAGAGACAGTCAGATATAGAGACAGTCAGATATAGAGACAGTCAGATATAGAGACAGTCAGATATAGAGACAGTCAGATATAGAGACAGTCAGATATAGAGACAGTCAGATATAGAGACAGACAGATATAGAGACAGACAGATATAGAGACAGATATAGAGACAGACAGATATAGAGACAGTCAGATATAGAGACAGACAGATATAGAGACAGTCAGATATAGAGACAGACAGATATAGAGACAGACAGATATAGAGACAGTCAGATATAGAGACAGACAGATATAGAGACAGTCAGATATAGAGACAGACAGATATAGAGACAGATATAGAGACAGTCAGATATAGAGACAGTCAGATATAGAGACAGACAGATATAGAGACAGTCAGATATAGAGACAGTCAGATATAGAGACAGTCAGATATATAGACAGTCAGATATAGAGACAGTCAGATATAGAGACAGTCAGATATAGAGACAGTCAGATATAGAGACAGTCAGATATAGAGACAGTCAGATATAGAGATAGATATAGAGACAGACAGATATAGAGACAGACAGATATAGACAGACAGATATAGAGACAGTCAGATATAGAGACAGTCAGATATAGAGACAGTCAGATATAGAGACAGACAGATATAGAGACAGTCAGATATAGAGACAGACAGATATAGAAACAGTCAGATATAGAGACAGTCAGATTTAGAGACAGACAGATATAGAGACAGACAGATATAGAGACAGTCAGATATCTTGGGGTTATCTTGAGATGATTTCGGGGCTCAGCGTCCCCGCGGCCCGGTCCCCAGGAAGCAACAGCAGCCAGTAACAGCTGTCTCAGGTACGCCTCTTGACTGCTAAGGTGAACAGACGCATCAGGGTGAACGAAACTCATGTCTCTGCCGGGAATCGAACCCCGGAACCTGTGTATAGACACTCAAGGCTATGAGTGTATGGATATCCACTCGAGAGGGAGATTGAAAGGGCACAGAACCGAGAGAGAAAGGTGTGGGGGGCATAGGGACCCCCCCTACAGCTGTGAGGGGCATGGGGAGAGGGGGAGATTGAGATTGAAAGGGCACGGAACCGAGAGAGAGAGGTTTGGGGGGCATAGGGACCCCCCCTACAGCTGTGAGGGGCATGGGGAGAGGGGGAGATTGAGATTGAAAGGGCACGGAACCGAGAGAGAGAGAGAGGTGTGGGGGGCATAGGGACCCCCCCTACAAGCATGAGTGGCGTGGGGAGAGGGGGGGTGTCGGGTCTAAGCGCGCGTGTGGAGGTGCAGGCGACCATTCACAACAGCTCGCTGGATCAACACTTAATGTTTGTCCTGGTAGCCCTGGCCCCCTTGGCCTGGTGTTTGACTTTCTGCATGCCTTCCGCCCCGCCACCTGCGCCCTCCACACTCGTTCGAGTCCCGCCTTCTCTCTCGCACGCGCGTGAGACAAGCATAAAGAAGCACAAGGCTTCGTGTGTACGTCTGATGTTGATAGTTCTCTCTTGAACACTGTGAGGGGTCGGCCAGTTATGTGTAGTGGAAGCGTGTTGAACAGTCTCGGGCCTCTGATGTTGATAGTTCTCTCTTGAACACTGTGAGGGGTCGGCCAGTTATGTGTAGTGGAAGCGTGTTGAACAGTCTCGGGCCTCTGATGTTGATAGTTCTCTCTTGAACACTGTGAGGGGTCGGCCAGTTATGTCCCTTATGTGTAGTGGAAGCGTGTTGAACAGTCTCGGGCCTCTGATGTTGATAGTTCTCTCTTGAACACTGTGAGGGGTCGGCCAGTTATGTGTAGTGGAAGCGTGTTGAACAGTCTCGGGCCTCTGATGTTGATAGTTCTCTCTTGAACACTGTGAGGGGTCGGCCAGTTATGTCCCTTATGTGTAGTGGAAGCGTGTTGAACAGTCTCGGGCCTCTGATGTTGATAGTTCTCTCTTGAACACTGTGTGGGGTCGGCCAGTTATGTCCCTTATGTGTAGTGGAAGTGTGTTGAACAGTCTCGGGCCTCTGATGTTGATAGTTCTCTCTTGAACACTGTGAGGGGTCGGCCAGTTATGTGTAGTGGAAGTGTGTTGAACAGTCTCGGGCCTCTGATGTTGATAGTTCTCTCTTGAACACTGTGAGGGGTCGGCCAGTTATGTGTAGTGGAAGCGTGTTGAACAGTCTCGGGCCTCTGATGTTGATAGTTCTCTCTTGAACACTGTGAGGGGTCGGCCAGTTATGTCCCTTATGTGTAGTGGAAGTGTGTTGAACAGTCTCGGGCCTCTGATGTTGATAGTTCTCTCTTGAACACTGTGAGGGGTCGGCCAGTTATGTGTAGTGGAAGCGTGTTGAACAGTCTCGGGCCTCTGATGTTGATAGTTCTCTCTTGAACACTGTGAGGGGTCGGCCAGTTATGTGTAGTGGAAGTGTGTTGAACAGTCTCGGGCCTCTGATGTTGATAGTTCTCTCTTGAACACTGTGAGGGGTCGGCCAGTTATGTCCCTTATGTGTAGTGGAAGCGTGTTGAACAGTCTCGGGCCTCTGATGTTGATAGTTCTCTCTTGAACACTGTGAGGGGTCGGCCAGTTATGTCCCTTATGTGTAGTGGAAGTGTGTTGAACAGTCTCGGGCCTCTGATGTTGATAGTTCTCTCTTGAACACTGTGAGGGGTCGGCCAGTTATGTCCCTTATGTGTAGTGGAAGCGTGTTGAACAGTCTCGGGCCTCTGATGTTGATAGTTCTCTCTTGAACACTGTGAGGGGTCGGCCAGTTATGTGTAGTGGAAGTGTGTTGAACAGTCTCGGGCCTCTGATGTTGATAGTTCTCTCTTGAACACTGTGAGGGGTCGGCCAGTTATGTCCCTTATGTGTAGTGGAAGCGTGTTGAACAGTCTCGGGCCTCTGATGTTGATAGTTCTCTCTTGAACACTGTGAGGGGTCGGCCAGTTATGTGTAGTGGAAGTGTGTTGAACAGTCTCGGGCCTCTGATGTTGATAGTTCTCTCTTGAACACTGTGAGGGGTCGGCCAGTTATGTGTAGTGGAAGCGTGTTGAACAGTCTCGGGCCTCTGATGTTGATAGTTCTCTCTTGAACACTGTGAGGGGTCGACCAGTTATGTGTAGTGGAAGTGTGTTGAACAGTCTCGGGCCTCTGATGTTGATAGTTCTCTCTTGAACACTGTGAGGGGTCGGCCAGTTATGTGTAGTGGAAGCGTGTTGAACAGTCTCGGGCCTCTGATGTTGATAGTTCTCTCTTGAACACTGTGAGGGGTCGGCCAGTTATGTCCCTTATGTGTAGTGGAAGTGTGTTGAACAGTCTCGGGCCTCTGATGTTGATAGTTCTCTCTTGAACACTGTGAGGGGTCGGCCAGTTATGTCCCTTATGTGTAGTGGAAGCGTGTTGAACAGTCTCGGGCCTCTGATGTTGATAGTTCTCTCTTGAACACTGTGAGGGGTCGGCCAGTTATGTGTAGTGGAAGCGTGTTGAACAGTCTCGGGCCTCTGATGTTGATAGTTCTCTCTTGAACACTGTGAGGGGTCGGCCAGTTATGTCCCTTATGTGTAGTGGAAGCGTGTTGAACAGTCTCGGGCCTCTGATGTTGATAGTTCTCTCTTGAACACTGTGAGGGGTCGGCCAGTTATGTCCCTTATGTGTAGTAGAAGCGTGTTGAACAGTCTCGTGCCTCTGATGTTGATAGTTCTCTCTTGAACACTGTGAGGGGTCGGCCAGTTATGTCCCTTATGTGTAGTGGAAGTGTGTTGAACAGTCTCGGGCCTCTGATGTTGATAGTTCTCTCTTGAACACTGTGAGGGGTCGGCCAGTTATGTGTAGTGGAAGCGTGTTGAACAGTCTCGGGCCTCTGATGTTGATAGTTCTCTCTTGAACACTGTGAGGGGTCGGCCAGTTATGTGTAGTGGAAGCGTGTTGAACAGTCTCGGGCCTCTGATGTTGATAGTTCTCTCTTGAACACTGTGAGGGGTCGGCCAGTTATGTGTAGTGGAAGCGTGTTGAACAGTCTCGGGCCTCTGATGTTGATAGTTCTCTCTTGAACACTGTGAGGGGTCGGCCAGTTATGTGTAGTGGAAGCGTGTTGAACAGTCTCGGGCCTCTGATGTTGATAGTTCTCTCTTGAACACTGTGAGGGGTCGGCCAGTTATGTGTAGTGGAAGCGTGTTGAACAGTCTCGGGCCTCTGATGTTGATAGTTCTCTCTTGAACACTGTGAGGGGTCGGCCAGTTATGTGTAGTGGAAGCGTGTTGAACAGTCTCGGGCCTCTGATGTTGATAGTTCTCTCTTGAACACTGTGAGGGGTCGGCCAGTTATGTGTAGTGGAAGCGTGTTGAACAGTCTCGGGCCTCTGATGTTGATAGTTCTCTCTTGAACACTGTGAGGGGTCGGCCAGTTATGTCCCTTATGTGTAGTGGAAGCGTGTTGAACAGTCTCGGGCCTCTGATGTTGATAGTTCTCTCTTGAACACTGTGAGGGGTCGGCCAGTTATGTGTAGTGGAAGCGTGTTGAACAGTCTCGGGCCTCTGATGTTGATAGTTCTCTCTTGAACACTGTGAGGGGTCGGCCAGTTATGTGTAGTGGAAGCGTGTTGAACAGTCTCGGGCCTCTGATGTTGATAGTTCTCTCTTGAACACTGTGAGGGGTCGGCCAGTTATGTGTAGTGGAAGCGTGTTGAACAGTCTCGGGCCTCTGATGTTGATAGTTCTCTCTTGAACACTGTGAGGGGTCGGCCAGTTATGTGTAGTGGAAGCGTGTTGAACAGTCTCGGGCCTCTGATGTTGATAGTTCTCTCTTGAACACTGTGAGGGGTCGGCCAGTTATGTGTAGTGGAAGCGTGTTGAACAGTCTCGGGCCTCTGATGTTGATAGTTCTCTCTTGAACACTGTGAGGGGTCGGCCAGTTATGTGTAGTGGAAGCGTGTTGAACAGTCTCGGGCCTCTGATGTTGATAGTTCTCTCTTGAACACTGTGAGGGGTCGGCCAGTTATGTGTAGTGGAAGCGTGTTGAACAGTCTCGGGCCTCTGATGTTGATAGTTCTCTCTTGAACACTGTGAGGGGTCGGCCAGTTATGTCCCTTATGTGTAGTGGAAGCGTGTTGAACAGTCTCGGGCCTCTGATGTTGATAGTTCTCTCTTGAACACTGTGAGGGGTCGGCCAGTTATGTCCCTTATGTGTAGTGGAAGCGTGTTGAACAGTCTCGGGCCTCTGATGTTGATAGTTCTCTCTTGAACACTGTGAGGGGTCGGCCAGTTATGTCCCTTATGTGTAGTGGAAGCGTGTTGAACAGTCTCGGGCCTCTGATGTTGATAGTTCTCTCTTGAACACTGTGAGGGGTCGGCCAGTTATGTGTAGTGGAAGCGTGTTGAACAGTCTCGGGCCTCTGATGTTGATAGTTCTCTCTTGAACACTGTGAGGGGTCGGCCAGTTATGTCCCTTATGTGTAGTGGAAGCGTGTTGAACAGTCTCGGGCCTCTGATGTTGATAGTTCTCTCTTGAACACTGTGAGGGGTCGGCCAGTTATGTCCCTTATGTGTAGTGGAAGCGTGTTGAACAGTCTCGGGCCTCTGATGTTGATAGTTCTCTCTTGAACACTGTGAGGGGTCGGCCAGTTATGTGTAGTGGAAGCGTGTTGAACAGTCTCGGGCCTCTGATGTTGATAGTTCTCTCTTGAACACTGTGAGGGGTCGGCCAGTTATGTCCCTTATGTGTAGTGGAAGCGTGTTGAACAGTCTCGGGCCTCTGATGTTGATAGTTCTCTCTTGAACACTGTGAGGGGTCGGCCAGTTATGTGTAGTGGAAGCGTGTTGAACAGTCTCGGGCCTCTGATGTTGATAGTTCTCTCTTGAACACTGTGAGGGGTCGGCCAGTTATGTGTAGTGGAAGCGTGTTGAACAGTCTCGGGCCTCTGATGTTGATAGTTCTCTCTTGAACACTGTGAGGGGTCGGCCAGTTATGTGTAGTGGAAGCGTGTTGAACAGTCTCGGGCCTCTGATGTTGATAGTTCTCTCTTGAACACTGTGAGGGGTCGGCCAGTTATGTGTAGTGGAAGCGTGTTGAACAGTCTCGGGCCTCTGATGTTGATAGTTCTCTCTTGAACACTGTGAGGGGTCGGCCAGTTATGTGTATGTGGAAGCGTGTTGAACAGTCTCGGGCCTCTGATGTTGATAGTTCTCTCTTGAACACTGTGAGGGGTCGGCCAGTTATGTTATGTGTAGTGGAAGCGTGTTGAACAGTCTCGGGCCTCTGATGTTGATAGTTCTCTCTTGAACACTGTGAGGGGTCGGCCAGTTATGTGTAGTGGAAGCGTGTTGAACAGTCTCGGGCCTCTGATGTTGATAGTTCTCTCTTGAACACTGTGAGGGGTCGGCCAGTTATGTGTAGTGGAAGCGTGTTGAACAGTCTCGGGCCTCTGATGTTGATAGTTCTCTCTTGAACACTGTGAGGGGTCGGCCAGTTATGTCCCTTATGTGTAGTGGAAGCGTGTTGAACAGTCTCGGGCCTCTGATGTTGATAGTTCTCTCTTGAACACTGTGAGGGGTCGGCCAGTTATGTGTAGTGGAAGCGTGTTGAACAGTCTCGGGCCTCTGATGTTGATAGTTCTCTCTTGAACACTGTGAGGGGTCGGCCAGTTATGTGTAGTGGAAGCGTGTTGAACAGTCTCGGGCCTCTGATGTTGATAGTTCTCTCTTGAACACTGTGAGGGGTCGGCCAGTTATGTGTAGTGGAAGCGTGTTGAACAGTCTCGGGCCTCTGATGTTGATAGTTCTCTCTTGAACACTGTGAGGGGTCGGCCAGTTATGTGTAGTGGAAGCGTGTTGAACAGTCTCGGGCCTCTGATGTTGATAGTTCTCTCTTGAACACTGTGAGGGGTCGGCCAGTTATGTGTAGTGGAAGCGTGTTGAACAGTCTCGGGCCTCTGATGTTGATAGTTCTCTCTTGAACACTGTGAGGGGTCGGCCAGTTATGTGTAGTGGAAGCGTGTTGAACAGTCTCGGGCCTCTGATGTTGATAGTTCTCTCTTGAACACTGTGAGGGTCGGCCAGTTATGTGTAGTGGAAGCGTGTTGAACAGTCTCGGGCCTCTGATGTTGATAGTTCTCTCTTGAACACTGTGAGGGGTCGGCCAGTTATGTCCCTTATGTGTAGTGGAAGCGTGTTGAACAGTCTCGGGCCTCTGATGTTGATAGTTCTCTCTTGAACACTGTGAGGGGTCGGCCAGTTATGTCCCTTATGTGTAGTGGAAGCGTGTTGAACAGTCTCGGGCCTCTGATGTTGATAGTTCTCTCTTGAACACTGTGAGGGGTCGGCCAGTTATGTCCCTTATGTGTAGTGGAAGCGTGTTGAACAGTCTCGGGCCTCTGATGTTGATAGTTCTCTCTTGAACACTGTGAGGGGTCGGCCAGTTATGTGTAGTGGAAGCGTGTTGAACAGTCTCGGGCCTCTGATGTTGATAGTTCTCTCTTGAACACTGTGAGGGGTCGGCCAGTTATGTGTAGTGGAAGCGTGTTGAACAGTCTCGGGCCTCTGATGTTGATAGTTCTCTCTTGAACACTGTGAGGGGTCCAGTTATGTCCCTTATGTGTAGTGGAAGCGTGTTGAACAGTCTCGGGCCTCTGATGTTGATAGTTCTCTCTTGAACACTGTGAGGGGTCGGCCAGTTATGTGTAGTGGAAGCGTGTTGAACAGTCTCGGGCCTCTGATGTTGAGTTCTCTCTTGAACACTGTGAGGGGTCGGCCAGTTATGTCCCTTATGTGTAGTGGAAGCGTGTTGAACAGTCTCGGGCCTCTGATGTTGATAGTTCTCTCTTGAACACTGTGAGGGGGTCGGCCAGTTATGTGTAGTGGAAGCGTGTTGAACAGTCTCGGGCCTCTGATGTTGATAGTTCTCTCTTGAACACTGTGAGGGGTCGGCCAGTTTATGTGTAGTGGAAGCGTGTTGAACAGTCTCGGGCCTCTGATGTTGATAGTTCTCTCTTGAACACTGTGAGGGGTCGGCCAGTTATGTGTAGTGGAAGCGTGTTGAACAGTCTCGGGCCTCTGATGTTGATAGTTCTCTCTTGAACACTGTGAGGGGTCGGCCAGTTATGTGTGTAGTGGAAGCGTGTTGAACAGTCTCGGGCCTCTGATGTTGATAGTTCTCTCTTGAACACTGTGAGGGGTCGGCCAGTTATGTGTAGTGGGAAGCGTGTTGAACAGTCTCGGGCCTCTGATGTTGATAGTTCTCTCTTGAACACTGTGAGGGGTCGGCCAGTTATGTGTAGTGGAAGCGTGTTGAACAGTCTCGGGCCTCTGATGTTGATAGTTCTCTCTTGAACACTGTGAGGGGTCGGCCAGTTATGTGTAGTGGAAGCGTGTTGAACAGTCTCGGGCCTCTGATGTTGATAGTTCTCTCTTGAACACTGTGAGGGGTCGGCCAGTTATGTGTAGTGGAAGCGTGTTGAACAGTCTCGGGCCTCTGATGTTGATAGTTCTCTCTTGAACACTGTGAGGGGTCGGCCAGTTATGTCCCTTATGTGTAGTGGAAGCGTGTTGAACAGTCTCGGGCCTCTGATGTTGATAGTTCTCTCTTGAACACTGTGAGGGGTCGGCCAGTTATGTCCCTTATGTGTAGTGGAAGCGTGTTGAACAGTCTCGGGCCTCTGATGTTGATAGTTCTCTCTTGAACACTGTGAGGGGTCGGCCAGTTATGTCCCTTATGTGTAGTGGAAGCGTGTTGAACAGTCTCGGGCCTCTGATGTTGATAGTTCTCTCTTGAACACTGTGAGGGGTCGGCCAGTTATGTGTAGTGGAAGCGTGTTGAACAGTCTCGGGCCTCTGATGTTGATAGTTCTCTCTTGAACACTGTGAGGGGTCGGCCAGTTATGTCCCTTATGTGTAGTGGAAGCGTGTTGAACAGTCTCGGGCCTCTGATGTTGATAGTTCTCTCTTGAACACTGTGAGGGGTCGGCCAGTTATGTGTAGTGGAAGCGTGTTGAACAGTCTCGGGCCTCTGATGTTGATAGTTCTCTCTTGAACACTGTGAGGGGTCGGCCAGTTATGTCCCTTATGTGTAGTGGAAGCGTGTTGAACAGTCTCGGGCCTCTGATGTTGATAGTTCTCTCTTGAACACTGTGAGGGGTCGGCCAGTTATGTCCCTTATGTGTAGTGGAAGCGTGTTGAACAGTCTCGGGCCTCTGATGTTGATAGTTCTCTCTTGAACACTGTGAGGGGTCGGCCAGTTATGTGTAGTGGAAGCGTGTTGAACAGTCTCGGGCCTCTGATGTTGATAGTTCTCTCTTGAACACTGTGAGGGGTCGGCCAGTTATGTGTAGTGGAAGCGTGTTGAACAGTCTCGGGCCTCTGATGTTGATAGTTCTCTCTTGAACACTGTGAGGGGTCGGCCAGTTATGTGTAGTGGAAGCGTGTTGAACAGTCTCGGGCCTCTGATGTTGATAGTTCTCTCTTGAACACTGTGAGGGGTCGGCCAGTTATGTCCCTTATGTGTAGTGGAAGCGTGTTGAACAGTCTCGGGCCTCTGATGTTGATAGTTCTCTCTTGAACACTGTGAGGGGTCGGCCAGTTATGTGTAGTGGAAGTGTGTTGAACAGTCTCGGGCCTCTGATGTTGATAGTTCTCTCTTGAACACTGTGAGGGGTCGGCCAGTTATGTGTAGTGGAAGCGTGTTGAACAGTCTCGGGCCTCTGATGTTGATAGTTCTCTCTTGAACACTGTGAGGGGTCGGCCAGTTATGTGTAGTGGAAGCGTGTTGAACAGTCTCGGGCCTCTGATGTTGATAGTTCTCTCTTGAACACTGTGAGGGGTCGGCCAGTTATGTGTAGTGGAAGCGTGTTGAACAGTCTCGGGCCTCTGATGTTGATAGTTCTCTCTTGAACACTGTGAGGGGTCGGCCAGTTATGTCCCTTATGTGTAGTGGAAGCGTGTTGAACAGTCTCGGGCCTCTGATGTTGATAGTTCTCTCTTGAACACTGTGAGGGGTCGGCCAGTTATGTGTAGTGGAAGCGTGTTGAACAGTCTCGGGCCTCTGATGTTGATAGTTCTCTCTTGAACACTGTGAGGGGTCGGCCAGTTATGTGTAGTGGAAGCGTGTTGAACAGTCTCGGGCCTCTGATGTTGATAGTTCTCTCTTGAACACTGTGAGGGGTCGGCCAGTTATGTGTAGTGGAAGCGTGTTGAACAGTCTCGGGCCTCTGATGTTGATAGTTCTCTCTTGAACACTGTGAGGGGTCGGCCAGTTATGTGTAGTGGAAGCGTGTTGAACAGTCTCGGGCCTCTGATGTTGATAGTTCTCTCTTGAACACTGTGAGGGGTCGGCCAGTTATGTCCCTTATGTGTAGTGGAAGCGTGTTGAACAGTCTCGGGCCTCTGATGTTGATAGTTCTCTCTTGAACACTGTGAGGGGTCGGCCAGTTATGTGTAGTGGAAGCGTGTTGAACAGTCTCGGGCCTCTGATGTTGATAGTTCTCTCTTGAACACTGTGAGGGGTCGGCCAGTTATGTCCCTTATGTGTAGTGGAAGCGTGTTGAACAGTCTCGGGCCTCTGATGTTGATAGTTCTCTCTTGAACACTGTGAGGGGTCGGCCAGTTATGTGTAGTGGAAGCGTGTTGAACAGTCTCGGGCCTCTGATGTTGATAGTTCTCTCTTGAACACTGTGAGGGGTCGGCCAGTTATGTGTAGTGGAAGCGTGTTGAACAGTCTCGGGCCTCTGATGTTGATAGTTCTCTCTTGAACACTGTGAGGGGTCGGCCAGTTATGTCCCTTATGTGTAGTGGAAGCGTGTTGAACAGTCTCGGGCCTCTGATGTTGATAGTTCTCTCTTGAACACTGTGAGGGGTCGGCCAGTTATGTGTAGTGGGAGCGTGTTGAACAGTCTCGGGCCTCTGATGTTGATAGTTCTCTCTTGAACACTGTGAGGGGTCGGCCAGTTATGTGTAGTGGAAGCGTGTTGAACAGTCTCGGGCCTCTGATGTTGATAGTTCTCTCTTGAACACTGTGAGGGGTCGGCCAGTTATGTCCCTTATGTGTAGTGGAAGCGTGTTGAACAGTCTCGGGCCTCTGATGTTGATAGTTCTCTCTTGAACACTGTGAGGGGTCGGCCAGTTATGTCCCTTATGTGTAGTGGAAGCGTGTTGAACAGTCTCGGGCCTCTGATGTTGATAGTTCTCTCTTGAACACTGTGAGGGGTCGGCCAGTTATGTCCCTTATGTGTAGTGGAAGCGTGTTGAACAGTCTCGGGCCTCTGATGTTGATAGTTCTCTCTTGAACACTGTGAGGGGTCGGCCAGTTATGTGTAGTGGAAGCGTGTTGAACAGTCTCGGGCCTCTGATGTTGATAGTTCTCTCTTGAACACTGTGAGGGGTCGGCCAGTTATGTGTAGTGGAAGCGTGTTGAACAGTCTCGGGCCTCTGATGTTGATAGTTCTCTCTTGAACACTGTGAGGGGTCGGCCAGTTATGTGTAGTGGAAGTGTGTTGAACAGTCTCGGGCCTCTGATGTTGATAGTTCTCTCTTGAACACTGTGAGGGGTCGGCCAGTTATGTCCCTTATGTGTAGTGGAAGCGTGTTGAACAGTCTCGGGCCTCTGATGTTGATAGTTCTCTCTTGAACACTGTGAGGGGTCGGTCAGTTATGTGTAGTGGAAGCGTGTTGAACAGTCTCGGGCCTCTGATGTTGATAGTTCTCTCTTGAACACTGTGAGGGGTCGGCCAGTTATGTCCCTTATGTGTAGTGGAAGCGTGTTGAACAGTCTCGGGCCTCTGATGTTGATAGTTCTCTCTTGAACACTGTGAGGGGTCGGCCAGTTATGTGTAGTGGGAGCGTGTTGAACAGTCTCGGGCCTCTGATGTTGATAGTTCTCTCTTGAACACTGTGAGGGGTCGGCCAGTTATGTCCCTTATGTGTAGTGGAAGCGTGTTGAACAGTCTCGGGCCTCTGATGTTGATAGTTCTCTCTTGAACACTGTGAGGGGTCGGCCAGTTATGTGTAGTGGAAGCGTGTTGAACAGTCTCGGGCCTCTGATGTTGATAGTTCTCTCTTGAACACTGTGAGGGGTCGGCCAGTTATGTGTAGTGGAAGCGTGTTGAACAGTCTCGGGCCTCTGATGTTGATAGTTCTCTCTTGAACACTGTGAGGGGTCGGCCAGTTATGTGTAGTGGAAGCGTGTTGAACAGTCTCGGGCCTCTGATGTTGATAGTTCTCTCTTGAACACTGTGAGGGGTCGGCCAGTTATGTGTATGGAAGCGTGTTGAACAGTCTCGGGCCTCTGATGTTGATAGTTCTCTCTTGAACACTGTGAGGGGTCGGCCAGTTATGTCCCTTATGTGTAGTGGAAGCGTGTTGAACAGTCTCGGGCCTCTGATGTTGATAGTTCTCTCTTGAACACTGTGAGGGGTCGGCCAGTTATGTCCCTTATGTGTAGTGGAAGCGTTTGAACAGTCTCGGGCCTCTGATGTTGATAGTTCTCTCTTGAACACTGTGAGGGGTCGGCCAGTTATGCCCTTATGTGTAGTGGAAGCGTGTTGAACAGTCTCGGGCCTCTGATGTTGATAGTTCTCTCTTGAACACTGTGAGGGGTCGGCCAGTTATGTGTAGTGGAAGCGTGTTGAACAGTCTCGGGCCTCTGATGTTGATAGTTCTCTCTTGAACACTGTGAGGGGTCGGCCAGTTATGTGTAGTGGAAGTGTGTTGAACAGTCTGGGCCTCTGATGTTGATAGTTCTCTCTTGAACACTGGGAGGGGTCGGCCAGTTATGTGCAGTGGAAGCGTGTTGAACAGTCTCGGGCCTCTGATGTTGATAGTTCTCTCTTGAACACTGTGAGGGGTCGGCCAGTTATGTGTAGTGGAAGCGTGTTGAACAGTCTCGGGCCTCTGATGTTGATAGTTCTCTCTTGAACACTGTGAGGGGTCGGCCAGTTATGTGTAGTGGAAGCGTGTTGAACAGTCTCGGGCCTCTGATTGATAGTTCTCTCTTGAACACTGTGAGGGGTCGGCCAGTTATGTGTAGTGGGAAGCGTGTTGAACAGTCTCGGGCCTCTGATGTTGATAGTTCTCTCTTGAACACTGTGAGGGGTCGGCCAGTTATGTGTTAGTGGAAGCGTGTTGAACAGTCTCGGGCCTCTGATGTTGATAGTTCTCTCTTGAACACTGTGAGGGGTCGGCCATTTATGTGTAGTGGAAGTGTGTTGAACAGTCTCGGGCCTCTGATGTTGATAGTTCTCTCTTGAACACTGTGAGGGGTCGGCCAGTTATGTGTAGTGGAAGCGTGTTGAACAGTCTCGGGCCTCTGATGTTGATAGTTCTCTCTTGAACACTGTGAGGGGTCGGCCAGTTATGTGTAGTGGAAGCGTGTTGAACAGTCTCGGGCCTCTGATGTTGATAGTTCTCTCTTGAACACTGTGAGGGGTCGGCCAGTTATGCCCCTTATGTGTAGTGGAAGCGTGTTGAACAGTCCTCGGGCCTCTGATGTTGATAGTTCTCTCTTGAACACTGTGAGGGGTCGGCCAGTTATGTGTAGTGGAAGCGTGTTGAACAGTCTCGGGCCTCTGATGTTGATAGTTCTCTCTTGAACACTGTGAGGGGTCGGCCAGTTATGGACCTCTACGACTCAACGAAGAGAC
>WNGS01168352.1:170944-185821 GCA_020271785.1 Procambarus virginalis | reverse complement strand
GCAGCACCTTAGACTTTATTATTTTCTTATATATTTAAAATGTTTTAAAATACTATAAATGTTTGAATAACTTATTTATTTTTTATTCAATTTACATGAAACTTACACCTTATATGTAATGTCTCTAAACCGCTAACTTATCCTTTTTTCCTAAGTTCATTTATTGATTTTATAATAGCAATAAACATTACATATTTCCATAATTTTTTGGGCGAACTTTGAATATTTGTATTAGGAAACCTAAAGACAATTTGGAAACTCCATAAGTTACGAACCTTTGTTATATGCTAATGTGTCAGAAAAGTGTCATAGAATGATTATATCTGAAAGGTGTGTTTTTTATTCACACTTGAAAATGTGTAAAAAAAATTGAAAAAACAAAACGAAATATATCTTCCCTTTTATTTACGCTGCAGTACTGAAACTTGGAACAATTGCTGCCCCTTTCATGTACAACTAGTCAAAAAATATTGGTTGACATTGAACAACTTTTCCGAAACCGAAGTGATGCCCCCTCAACTGAGCGTTTATCTGTAAATGTGAGCTTGTATCTTCTTCTTGAGGTTATCTTGAGATGATTTCGGGGCTTTAGTGTCCCCGCGGCCCGGTCCTCGACCAGGCCTCCACCCCCAGGAAGCAGCCCGTGACAGCTGACTAACACCCAGGTACCTATTTTACTGCTAGTTAACAGGGGCATAGGGTGAAAGAAACTCTGCCCATTGTTTCTTGCCGGCGCCCGGGATCGAACCCGGGACCACAGGATCACAAGTCCAGTGTGCTGTCCGCTCGGCCGACCGGCTTGTATCTGATAATATGGTAATATATCTGTTACTTTCGGCTTCTCTCTGTTAACTTGGGCTTGTATCTAATAATGATATTTGCTTGTGTTGTGATCTTTGAATGGTTTCATTTTCATGATAAATATTTCAATATAAAATCAGTATTGCACCATGCAACTTATGTGTTGCAGCTTCTGAACACATCACACTCTAATGGTTACTAAGTCGTGATAGACCAAAAGTAAAGGTGTTTATCATATTTTTTAACTTACTTTAAAGTGTTGTAGAGCAGACTACAAATAACGGCCTTGGCCCCATTAACGTAATCACCGAAAATTGATTTAATTACGCCAGAAAGAAAGGTTTTGCTTCCCGATAATAATTAAATGATAAAACGAGAGGAGCGCTGCGATGGTTTTATATACGTGAACTAATAGTGGGAGTGATAGTGGGAGGGTTCCCGGGGGCAGCCGGGTATATCTGCCTCTTCTCCCACGTTTCCTTTACAATTGTGACCTTAATTGTAATGTTGCAACAACGTTCTTTAAAAACGTTCTCCTTATGTTGTCTGAATGTTGATATTAATTTGTTTTTTTATTAATATATAAGGTACATCTGCATTTGTGCTGCTACCCAGTATTATATGAAGTGGAGTACAGTGTGTCAAAAAAGCTAACTACGTGATGCTAAAAAATCCCATCACACAGGATGGTTAGTCATACAGGGCCATATGTATAGTAGCCTGCAATGACAAATTTTGGGTACACTGTGAGTATATGTTCATGAATACGAGAATGAATAAAGTAATTTCAAAGCTCCAGGTACTTCATGCCAACGGGTCTGAAAAGTTTAATAACTGGGCATTCGGTGATGTAGTGTGGGAGATCGTGCCGTAGTTCCTGCTCACAGAGTTTGCAACTGGAGTGCTCAGGATTGGGAAATCCGTCACCTGTAGCCACCTGCCACAGGTAACGGTAACCCATCCTGATCCTTGCAACCACTGTGTCGCACAGTCTGGTGGACGTTTTGTGCTGCCCATAGATATAGGTTTCAGATCTGAACAAATCATAGCTTTTTATATTAGTACATTCAGGTCGTTGGGAGTCAGTAATTTCTTTCCTATCATTAATTTGAACAGCTGAAAATGTGTTAAAAACTCTCTGGTAACTGAACCGCTTACTTCAAACGTATTATTCCCAACTTCTGTAATTCCGAAGAGGCGTTGATCCTTGTTAAAGAAAGGCATGTGTTTTGATCCCAACCACCTGGTGACACTTCATATATAACCACCTGTCACCATGCAAAACTCCTTCAGGCTATCACCAGGCACCAGGTCACCAGCCTTGGACAGACTCACAGTTAGACAGTAACTCCATCCAGTAGCCTGCTGGAGCACCATCCAGGAGCCTGCTGGACCACCATCCAGGAGCCTGCTGGACCACCATCCAGGAGCCTGCTGGACCACCATCCAGGAGCCTGCTGGACCACCATCCAGGAGCCTGCTGGACCACCATCCAGGAGCCTGCTGGACCACCATCCAGGAGCCTGCTGGACCACCATCCAGGAGCCTGCTGGACCACCATCCAGGAGCCTGCTGGACCACCATCCAGGAGCCTGCTGGACCACCATCCAGGAGCCTGCTGGACCACCATCCAGGAGCCTGCTGGACCACCATCCAGGAGCCTGCTGGACCACCATCCAGGAGCCTGCTGGACCACCATCCAGGAGCCTGCTGGACCACCATCCAGGAGCCTGCTGGACCACCATCCAGGAGCCTGCTGGACCACCATCCAGGAGCCTGCTGGACCACCATCCAGGAGCCTGCTGGATCACCATCCAGGAGCCTGCTGGATCACCATCCAGGAGCCTGCTGGATCACCATCCAGGAGCCTGCTGGACCACCATCCAGGAGCCTGCTGGATCACCATCCAGGAGCCTGCTGGATCACCATCCAGGAGCCTGCTGGATCACCATCCAGGAGCCTGCTGGATCACCATCCAGGAGCCTGCTGGATCACCATCCAGGAGCCTGCTGGATCACCATCCAGGAGCCTGCTGGATCACCATCCAGGAGCCTGCTGGATCACCATCCAGGAGCCTGCTGGATCACCATCCAGGAGCCTGCTGGATCACCATCCAGGAGCCTGCTGGATCACCATCCAGGAGCCTGCTGGATCACCATCCAGGAGCCTGCTGGAGCACCATCCAGGAGCCTGCTGGAGCACCATCCAGGAGCCTGCTGGAGCACCATCCAGGAGCCTGCTGGACCACCATCCAGGAGCCTGCTGGACCACCATCCAGGAGCCTGCTGGAACACCATCCAGGAACCTGCTGGAACACCATCCAGGAACCTGCTGCAACACCATCCAGGAGCCTGCTGGACCACCAGCCAGGAGCCTGCTGGAGCACCATCCAGGAGCCTGCTGGAGCACCATCCAGGAGCCTGCTGGACCACCATCCAGGAGCCTGCTGGAGCACCATCCAGGAGCATGCTGGATCACCATCCAGGAGCCTGCTGGATCACCATCCAGGAGCCTGCTGGAGCACCATTCAGGAGCCTGCTGGATCACCATCCAGGAGCCTTCTGGAGCACCATCACCATCCAGGAGCCTGCTGGACCACCATCCAGGAGCCTGCTGGACCACCATCCAGGAGCCTGCTGGACCACCATCCAGGAACCTGCTGGACCACCATCCAGGAACCTGCTGGAACACCATCCAGGAACCTGCTGGAACACCATCCAGGAGCCTGCTGGACCACCATCCAGGAGCCTGCTGGATCACCATCCAGGAGCCTGCTGGAGCACCATCCTGGAGCCTGCTGGACCACCATCCAGGAGCCTGCTGGAGCACCATCCAGGAGCATGCTGGATCACCATCCAGGAGCCTGCTGGATCACCATCCAGGAGCCTGCTGGATCACCATCCAGGAGCCTGCTGGAGCACCATCCAGGAGCCTGCTGGATCACCATCCAGGAGCCTTCTGGAGCACCATCACCATCCAGGAGCCTGCTGGACCACCATCCAGGAGCCTGCTGGACCACCATCCAGGAGCCTGCTGGACCACCATCCAGGGGCCAGCTGGACCACCATCCAGGAGCCTGCTGGACCACCATCCAGGAGCCTGCTGGAGCACCATCCAGGAGCCTGCTGGATCACCATCCAGGAGCCTTCTGGAGCACCATCCAGGAGCCTGCTGGACCACCATCCAGGAGCCTGCTGGACCACCATCCAGGAGCCTGCTGGACCACCATCCAGGGCCAGCTGGACCACCATCCAGGAGCCTGCTGGAGCACCATCCAGGAGCCTGCTGGACCACCATCCAGGGGCCAGCTGGACCACCATCCAGGAGCCTGCTGGACCACCATCCAGGGGCCTGCTGGACCACCATCCAGGGGCCAGCTGGACCACCATCCAGGAGCCTGCTGGAGCACCATCCAGGAGCCTGCTGGACCACCATCCAGGAGCCTGCTGGACCACCATCCAGGGGCCTGCTGGAGCACCATCCAGGAGCCTGCTGGACCACCATCCAGGAGCCTGCTGGACCACCATCCAGGGGCCAGCTGGACCACCATCCAGGAGCCTGCTGGACCACCATCCAGGAGCCTGCTGGACCACATCCAGGGGCCAGCTGGACCACCATCCAGGAGCCTGCTGGACCACCATCCAGGAGCCTGCTGGACCACCATCCAGGGGCCAGCTGGACCACCATCCAGGAGCCTGCTGGACCACCATCCAGGGGCCAGCTGGACCACCATCCAGGAGCTGCTGGACCACCATCCAGGAGCCTGCTGGACCACCATCCAGGAGCCAGCTGGACCACCATCCAGGAGCCTGCTGGACCACCATCCAGGGAGGTGGCGACAAGAAACTTTTTAACCCAGAACGTCAGGGAGCCTACAAGGAAGAGAGGAAACGATGAACCAGCGAGACTCGACCTAGTCTTCACTCTGAATGACTCCTACATAAGGGAAATTGGCTATGAAGCCCCAATAAGAATGAGCGACCACAGTGTACTGTCGTTTGAGTATCTGGTTGAGGAAAGGTTATTGAACTCGAGGAGGGGCACTAAAAACAAAAGGCTTTCATTCCAGAAGGGACACTATGAGGAGATAAGAAGATTCCCAACAGATATATTATGGGAAACAGAGCTCAGGGGAAAGACGGCCCAAGACATGATGGACTACATCACGCAGAAGTGCAAGGACGCAGCAAACAAGTTTGTCCCAGTTCAAAATGAGAACAATGAAATGAAGATGAGAAACCCATGGTTTAATCAGAGATGTAGGCTAGCTAAGCAGCAAAGTAAAAGATCGCGGAGAAACTATAGGAATAACAGGACACTTGAGAGCAGAAAAAGATACCAGAGTGCCAGGAATGAATATGTCAGGATGAGAAGAGAGGCAGAAAGACAATATGAAAATGACATCACAAGCAAGGCAAAGACTCTGCCTAAATTGCTGCATAGCCATATCAGGAGAAAAACAACAGTAAAGGAACAGGTAATGAAATTAAGGATAGGGGCAGATGGATTCACTTCAAACGACAAGGAAGTGTGTGTCGAACTGAATAAGAAATTCCAGAAGGTCTTCACCTTAGAGCATGGACAAATTCCAGAGATAAGAGAGGAAATAGTTAACCAGCAACCACATGAAGAGTTTGAGGTTACCAGTGGGGAAGTAAGGACGTTTTTAATAGAGTTGGATGTGACAAAAGCTAAGGGCCCAGATGGAATCTCCCCTTGGATACTAAAGGAAAGAGCAGAAGCACTGTGCCTGCCCCTCTCCATAGTGTATAACAAATCACTGGCAACAGGGGGAACTGCCAGAAATTTGGAAAGCAGCTAATGTAGTCCAGATATACAAGAAAGGGGGATAGACAGGAGGCACTGAACTACAGGCCAGTGTCCCTAACCTGCATACCATGCAAGCTGATGAAGAAGATTGTGTGAGGAAAGCTAGTAGAACATCTGGAGCGAAATAACTTTGTAACACAGCATCAACATGGGTTCAAGGATGGCAAGTCCACCCTCACAGTGTTAATTGAATTCTAAGACCAGGCAACAAAAGTCAGGCAAGAAAGAGAGGGTGGGCAGATTGCTTATTTTTGGATTGCCAGAAAGCCTTTGATACAGTGCCACACAAGAGGCTAGTGAAAAAGCTAGGGATGCAGGCTGGAGTGAAAGGGGAGGTACTCCTTTGGATAAGGGAATACCTAAGCAACAGAAGACAACGAGTCACTGTGAGGGGTGAGGTCTCAGATTGGCGAAACGTCACAAGTGGAGTCCCGCAGGGGTCAGTCCTTGGACCTATACTGTTTCTGATATATGTAAATGATCTCCCGGGAGGGTATAGACTCGTTTCTCTCGATGTTTGATGATGACACTAAAATTATGAGGAGAATTGAAACAGAGGATGGTAGTAGGAGGCTACAATATGACCTAGACAGACTGAGTGAATAGTCCAACAAATGGCTGCTAAAGTTCAACCCGAATAAATGCAAAGTAATGAAACTAGGCGGTGGAAACAGGAGACCAGACACAGGATACAGAATAGGAGATGAAGTACTTCATGAAACGAACAGAGAGAAAGATTTAGGAGTTGATATCACACCAAACCTGTCTCCTGAAGCCCACATAAAAAGAATTACGTCTGCGGCATATGCGAGGCTGGCTAACATCAAAACAGCCTTCAGGAACCTGTGTAAGGAATCATTCAGAATCCTATATACCACATATGTAAGACCAATCCTGGAGTATGCGGCCCCAGCATGGATCCCGTACCTTGTCAGGCACGAGACGAAGCTGGAAAAAGTTTAGAGGTATGCCACTAGACTAGTCCCAGAACTAAGAGGCATGAGTTACGAGGAAAGGCTGCGGGAAATGCACCTTACGACACTGGAAGACAGAAGAGCAAGGGGAGACATGATCACTACCTTCAAAATCCTCAGGGGAATTGACAGGGTAGACAAGGATAAACTATTCAAACTGATGGAACGAGAACAAGGGGACACAGATGAAAACTGAGTACCCACATGAGCCACAGGGACGTTAGAAAGAACTTTCAGTGTCAGAGTAGTTAACAGATGGAATGCATTAGGAAGTGATGTGGTGGAGGCTGACTCCATACACAGTTTTAAATGTAGATATGACAGAGCCCAATAGGCTCAGGAATCTGTACACAAGTTGATTGACACTTGAGAGGCGGGACCAAAGAGCCAAAGCTCAACCCCCGCAAGCACAAATAGGTGTATACAAATAAGCGAGTACACATAATAAGAGAAAAAATCCGCATCGGGAAGAGAGGCGTTGCACGACTAATGAAAAGAACGTGGAAGTTCGTGGAACTTTAAGAGATTAATACAGATGAACATACAAACTACATCACTTAAGTTCTAAAAGGAAGGAAATAAAAATGAGTGTTGGCAAAAAATACAACGCACCAGAAAATAGTAGAACGTCCTGATAGGAATATGAGGACATAACTAAAGTTTTTGTAGATGTACTTAAAGTTCTAGCACTCTAACACACAGAATGAGAGCTGATCTATTAATCATGGGCGACCAAAACCAAGTAGAGATAAATTGGAGATCAAGGAACCCTAATTGTGGGGACGATAATCAGAGAACAAACAAATTGAACAGAACTTCTTAAGACAACAGGGAAAAGATAACTGTTACAGCCAACTTGAGCTAGTAAACCGGGTTCTTTTTGCTTAATTGGCTTAGAGTCTCTTCTATGATCCCACCTCACGTCAATGGCAAGTTATCGAGAATTGGCGATAGCAAGTAATAGTGCAAGAGATAAAGGGGTAAACAAGTCACAATAACACCTTCACCAATATATTATCTATCAAAGTATTGCTAGATTTATGTACACAGTGTCGCTTTCACCCGGACACTCAATATATCTGCTGTGTTCTTCTAATCCTGGTGAGTTCACTATCTTCAAGTATACGTCGTACACGCTCAATGGTAATCACCGGCGAGTTCACCTAACACAACATGGGCCAGTCCACACAACCGTATCGTCACGATGTCAAAATATACACCCTCACGTCTGCTCTCCAGAAACACACTGGCAGAGGTTTTCAGCAACACGCCGATAAGGGTTGCAAATCTCTTTCAGGGGTCTCTAACTCACTGGTAGAAGTCTCTAGCAACACACTGGTAGCACTTCTCAGCAGACGGACATATATGTCGTGTTGCCCTCAAGCTAGAGGAGGAGCAGGAGGATGTGTCCGTCCTCCTGTTTGACATAGGCCTAGGCCTAGGGTCTAGTCTTCAGTGCGCCAAACAGGTCAGCTACAGCGTTACTAAGTGTGTACCGTCCCTCCTACCAACTGTGGTAGGCCCTGGACGTGTGGATTGGCCAGAAATTAAGGCAGTAATTGTTAATGTGGCAATATCGAGGCCTGCTGAGGGGAGAGTTGTGAGGTAGGTGGGCCGCCCTGCGGTACCTGAGGCCTGGGGCACCACGCGCGGGAAAAATAGTCGTTGTGCCCTCCCTACCCAAGGTCGCGGTTTGTGTGTGCGACTAGTGTGTTTACACAAGAGACTGCCAGGACACCCCCATAGAGTGCCCCTACACTACGTGTGAGTGTGAACCTTGTGCCTTGTAGGTGGCTATATGTACATGTGTGTGTGTGTAGGGCAGAGTGCAGTGTTGAAGACATACCACCCAACAACACATGAAGTGAGCCGCAGCACATAGATGGTTTATAAAACGAGAAGTATGACTTTGAGACAACGAGTGAACATGGCTGGTGTGCCTGAGAGCCAGTGCGGCCCCCCCGGCGGGGGCTCCTGTCCCCGCCAGGGGCCACTGGATGCTGATCTCCACCAGGGGCCCTCCAGTGAGGATCCCCACCCTGGACCCCCCAACAGTAATGCTACAGGTGACTCAGCAACAGAGGATGATGACGATAACTACCATCTAATCCAAAGCAGAAGCGCAAGGAAGCGGGACAAGTTACAGCGACAGGATGAGCAGCAGCAGCAACCTCAACAACAACAACAACAACAACAAGACGAAGACCGTGAGTGGCACACCCTAATCTTTCCTGCAATGGGATTGACAGCAGCAGAGAAGTATAGATGGATTGTTGCGGCCGCCCGCGCCCACAGAGCAGAGTATCGCTTAGAGAGCAGGTGTGTAGGTGGCAATGTTAGTGCACGGGTGCAGGGTTACAGTGCCCTGAAGTTCTTCACAGACACCAGTCTCGAGTATAACGGTAAGAATGTTAAATTGTTGGAAGCAAACCCACAGACAAGACAAACTAAAATTATAATTAAGAACTATAGTATTCATGTTGACGTGAACTTTCTCGAGGACCATGAACAGATTGTTTGGGTCAAGCGCAACACTGGACCAGGGGGACTGGCCAAAAATCAAGCAATTGCTATGTGGAAGGGTGACCTGCCCCAAGTCATTAAAATACCAGGTATGAGGCCGTGCAAAGTGGAGAGGTATATTGGCAGTCCGTCCTTATGTGGCAACTGTCAACGGTGGGATCACAGAACGTGGCAATGTGATCGCGCAATTAGGTGTGGGTGTTGCAGTGGCTCTCACGACACCAAGCAGTGTCTGGCCAAGCTTACACCAGGTGGGGGTGGCGGGGTAATACCTAAATGTGTCAACTGCAAGCAGCCCCATCATGCCTGGAACAGGTACTGCAGCAAGAGGCCTGGCTGGCAGGGCTTGAGAAGGACGCCGACGCAGACAGCAGGTGGACCAGTGAACAGGGGCGGGAATGGCTCCGTGAGCAGTACTACAGCAAGTCAGGGTACAGCCTCCAGTAGGCAGACACCAGCCTGGGGTAGTGGTGGAGTGACCCACCACCACCCCGCACAAGCCCCATCAGACCCCATTTCTCTCACAAACCCACTTACCTCTACCCCACTCACCAACCCCAACCCAGCTCAGGGATCAGCCCAGGGTACAGTTCAGGGACCAGCCCAGCGACCAGCTCACAGTAGACCGACAACAGTCTGGGGTAGTGTTCACTCAGCGAATAGGGGAACCCAGGGTGGGGGTGGGGGGAATCAGGCGTGGGGCGGGGGCGGTGTAGCCAGCCACCACCGCTCCCCCATCCCTGAGGCCTTCCCGCCTCTTTCCCCCCCTCCAGGTTTCCCACCTACCCACACCTCAATCTCTACCCGCGGTGTCACACCTCCACCACCTAACCTCCAAACCCATACCAATGAATCAGACCCCTCCACTGTCTCCCATCTACCTCCCCCTCCAGGCACTCTTGACCCCCAGGAGGTCGTCACTCAGGTCTGTGTTACAGCAATATTAGACCGCATGATAAGATCTCATCCAGTTGTCCAACAAATATTGCAAAAGCAGACGGAACTTGAGAAAGCCCTCTGCCAGATTAAGAAGACTCAGGAACAAATCCTCCAAATCCTGCAACGGCAGAGTCCATCAAGTAGAGGTCCTGCAAGCCAGAGCCTGGTGCAAGATGATGCAACACATACTGCCGAGGTACGTCAGCAGACACAGCCAGGACACCAGCACATCAGCGCACACAGTAGCGCCAGTGCACACAGTGACACCAGTGTGCACAGTGACGCCAGTACACACAGTGACGCCAGTACACACAGTAACACCAAACACCATGAAATACACGATGACACATGTGAACATAATAATTGCACACGTACAGCTGATGACAAACAACCTCAAAATGGATAATCACAATGAACAACATCTCACTATACTGCAATGGAACTGTAATGGAGTTCGCAATAGAATTAATGACATCATACAATACGCTCGTGAACACCAAACTGACGTCATAGTGCTACAGGAGACGATGGTAGGTGATGACTTCAACCCAAGGTTCAGCGGTTATCGCAAGTTCTCCCTGCCCTCTGGGGAAAGAAAACGGGGTCTCATCACTTTTGTAAATAACAACATTCCCGCACAGATTATCAATGAACTGCACATGGGGGATGAGTTTGAGTCACTGGGAGTAACCCTTCACTTAAACAATAATGCCTTACATATAATCAACCTATATGTGCCACAGAGTAAACTTGACCTTGACACACTGCCTGAATTTGTTAATGAAGAACCTACCCTGCTGGTCGGTGACCTGAATGCCAGACACCCACACTTTGGTGCCAACTGTCATCAGCCCAATGTCAATGGACGGAAACTGTCACTCTTTGTCAGGGGAAGTGAAAACCTTAGAGTCCTGGGTGATGAACAGCCAACTCACCTCAGAGGAGGAAGATTAGACTATGCTCTCCTGCTGAATGCACAGGACACGGATGCCAGTACACACATTGTGCACAGTTTATGTAGTGACCACTGGGCACTGATTACCACCGTCGACATGAGTAAGAGAAGGAAAGAGACAAATAAAAGAAAAAGGTTATCACTCGGACCGGATATGAGGCCGCATTTCATAAACAGGATGAGTGACTGGTTCACGGAATACCAAATCCCAGAAGACATTGACACATTTGTTGATGACCTTAATCACCAAATTGAGAGCTGTCTAAGAGTTCCGCGCCGTACACCTGGGCGAAGTAACCCTCAGAGGAAGAAAATAAAATGGTATGAGAATGATTACATAAAGATGCTTAACGCAAATGTACGAGACATGAGTAGAGAGTACCGGAGACATCCCACTGAGAGTAACCAAGAGTTGTTTAAAACTGTGTGTCAAGTAGCCAGGGAAGAGAAGATTAAAGAGCGGGAAAGACAATGGCTTGAGTTCACTAGCTCTATTGGACGGGAAACATCTGCAAGACAGGTGTGGGCAAAAATTCAGATAGCTAAGGGTGGCAGAGCCCGGCCTGCGGCTCACAAAGACCCCCAGGGTAAGGCTGAAGAACTAATTCACAAGTGGAGTGATGCAGCATCCTCCTCCTCCCTTCCTGCAGAAATCAGCAGGGAACAGCTCCTGCGACATGATGACAGAAGAATTAGGATAACAAGAGCACTGTCTAGTGATGATGAATATGGGGACCCAATCACAGCCCAGGAAGTAAGGGGCGCTATGAAAAAGGGTAAAAGTACAGCACCTGGTGAAGATGGCGTCACCTACGACATACTCAATGCACTGTGTGAAGTGTCTGGGAATCCACTACTCCACCTGTTTAACAAGTCATTCCTAAGTGGAGTGTTGCCCACACAATGGAAACACGCAATAATTGTTCCCATACCGAAGCCCAATGACCCTGGTAATTACAGACCTATCAGTCTCGTGTCATGCACTTGCAAGATGCTTGAAAGGATCATCCTAAACCGACTGTTGCACAAAATAGGCAGGTTAGGGGAGGGGGTCAATGGATTTGTTAAAGGACGGAGCACAGCAAATTGTATAGTTAATTACTTGGCTAATGACACGGCTAGGTACTCTGTATTTGTGGACATCAAAGGAGCCTTCGACAAAGCACAGGGGATTGCGATCCTAGACGAGCTTGCATGCATGGGTGTCAAGGGGAGACTCATGAAATGGGTTCAAGACTACCTCACAGGAAGGAAAGCCAAGGTTTTCTTCAATGGAGCAGTCTCCAGAACAATGAATATGGAACTCGGGACCCCCCAAGGCGGAGTCTTAAGCCCTACACTATTCAATGTACTTATGAACGCCATTGCAAATATTGATTTTCCGGAAGGAACACAACAAGTGGGATATGCAGATGATGTTCTAATACAAGCTCCCACCTTGGGAAAAATTGAACAGTCCATTGAACTCCTTGGAAGGAAGTGTATTGAGCTCGGTTTCACTCTCTCCACAAACAAGACGAAGGCATACTCCCATCACAAGCGGAGAGCAAATGAAGAACTGCAAATTAATTNATGGTAACAGTGATGGAGGCAGGCAGGGAAGGAGGGAGGCTAACAGTGATGGAGGCAGGCAGAGAAGGAGGGAGGGTAACAGTGATGGAGGCAGGCAGGCAGGGAGGGAGGGTAACAGTGATGGAGGCAGGCAGGGAAGGAGGGAGGGTAACAGTGATTGAGGCAGGCAGGGAGGGAGGGAGGGTAACAGTGATGGAGGCAGGCAGGGAGTGAGGGAGGGTAACAGTGATGGAGGCAGGCAGGGAGGGAGGGAGGGTAACAGTGATGGAGGCAGGCAGGGAGGGAGGGAGGGTAACAGTGATGGAGGCAGGCAGGGAGGGAGGGAGAGAGGGTAACAGTGATGGAGGCAGGGATTGAGGGAGGGTAACAGTGATGGAGGCAGGCAGGCAGGGAGGGAGGGAGGGTAACAGTGATGGAGGCAGGGAGGGAGGGTAACAGTGATGGAGGCAGGCAGGGAGGGAGGGATGGTAACAGTGATGGAGGCAGGGAGGGAGGGTAACAGTGATGGAGGCAGGCAGGGAGGGAGGGAGAGTAACAGTGATGGAGGCAGGCAGGGAGGGAGGGAGGGTAACAGTGATGGAGGCAGGGAGGGAGGGAGAGTAACAGTGGTGGAGGCAGGGAGGGAGGGAGGGTAAGAGTGATGGAGGAAGGCATGGAGGGAGGGTAACAGTGATGGAGGCAGGCAGGGAGGGAGGGGGTAACAGTGATGGAGGCAGGCAGGCAGGGAGGGAGGGAGGGTAACAGTGATGGAGGCAGGGAGGGAGGGTAACAGTGATGGAGGCAGGCAGGGAGGGAGGGAGGGTAACAGTGATGGAGGCAGGGAGGGAGGGTAACAGTGATGGAGGCAGGCAGGGAGGGAGAGTAACAGTGATGGAGGCAGGCAGGGAGGGAGGGAGAGTAACAGTGGTGGAGGCAGGGAGGGAGGGAGGGTAAGAGTGATGGAGGAAGGCATGGAGGGAGGGTAACAGTGATGGAGGCAGGCAGGGAGGGAGGGAGGGTAACAGTGATGGAGGCAGGCAGGCAGGGAGGGAGAGTAACAGTGATGGAGGCAGGCAGGGAGGGAGGGAGGGTAACAGTGATGGAGGCAGGCAGGGAGGAAGGGAGGGTAACAGTGATGGAGGCAGGGAGGGAGGGAGGGAGGGTAACAGTGATGAAGGCAGGCAGGGAGGGAGGGAGGGTAACAGTGATGAAGGCAGGCAGGGAGGGAAGGAGGGGTAACAGTGATGGAGGCAGGGAGGGAGGGTAACAGTGATGGAGGCAGGCAGGGAGGGAGGGAGGGTAACAGTGATGGAGGAAGGCAGGGAGGGAGAGTAACAGTGATGGAGGCAGGCAGGGAAGGAGGGAGGGTAACAGTGATGGAGGCAGGCAGGGAGGGAGGGTAACAGTGATGGAGGCAGGCAGGGAGGGAGGGTAACAGTGATGGAGGCAGGCAGGGAGGGAGGGTAACAGTGATGGAGGCAGGCAGGGAGGGAGGGAGAGTAACAGTGATGGAGGCAGGCAGGGAGGGAGGGAGGGTAACAGTGATGGAAGCAGGCAGGGAGGGAGGGTAACAGTGATGGAGGCAGGCAGGGAGGGAGGGAGAGTAACAGTGATGGAGGCAGGCAGGGAGGGAGGGAGGGTAACAGTGATGGAGGCAGGCAGGGAGGGAGGGAGAGTAACAGTGATGGAGACAGGCAGGGAGGGAAGGAGGGTAACAGTGATGAAGGCAGGCAGGGAGTGAGGGAGGGTAACAGTGATGGAGGCAGGGAGGGAGGGAGGGTAACAGTGATGGAGGCAGGAGGGAGGGAGGGAGGGAGGGTAACAGTGATGGAGGCAGGCAGGGAGGGAGGGAGGGTAACAGTGATGGAGGCAGGCAGGGAGGGAGGGAGGGTAACAGTGATGGAGGCAGGCAGGGAGGGAGGGAGGGTAACAGTGATGGAGGCAGGCAGGGAGGGGGGTAACAGTGATGGAGGCAGGCAGGCAGGGAGGGAGGGAGGGTAACAGTGATGGAGGCAGGGAGGGAGGGAGGGAGGGTAACAGTGATGGAGGCAGGCAGGGAGGGAGGGAGGGTAACAGTGATGGAGGCAGGCAGGGAGGGAGGGAGGGAGGGTAACAGTGATGGAGGCAGGGAGGGAGGGAGGGTAACAGTGATGGAGGCAGGCAGGCAGGGAGGGAGGGAGGGTAACAGTGATGGAGGCAGGGAGGGAGGGAGGGTAACAGTGATGGAGGCAGGCAGGGAGGGAGGGATGGTAACAGTGATGGAGGCAGGCAGGGAGGGAGGGAGTGTAACAGTGATGGAGGAAG
>WNGS01168352.1:133977-155714 GCA_020271785.1 Procambarus virginalis | reverse complement strand
TTTACAGTCTGACGAAGCTACACTTTACAGTCTGACGAAGCTACACTTTACAGTCTGACGAAGCTACACTTTACAGTCTGACGAAGCTACACTTTACAGTCTGACGAAGCTACACTTTACAGTCTGACGAAGCTACACTTTACAGTCTGACGAAGCTACACTTTACAAGTACATTCGACGAAGCTACACTTTACAAGTACATTCTGACGAAGCTACACTTTACAAGTACAGTCTGACGAAGCTACACATTACAAGTACAGTCTGGCGAAGCTACACTTAACTAGTACAGTCTGACGAAGCTACACTTTACAGTCTGACGAAGCTACACTTTACAGTCTGACGAAGCTACACTTTACAGTCTGACGAAGTTACACTTTACAGTCTGGCGAAGCTACACTTTACAGTCTGGCGAAGCTACACTTTACAGTCTGACGAAGCTACACTTTACAGTCTGGCGAAGCTACACTTTACAGTCTGGCGAAGCTACACTTTACAGTCTGACGAAGCTACACTTTACGGTCTGACGAAGCTACACTTTACAGTCTGACGAAGCTACACTTTACAGTCTGACGAAGCTACACTTTACAGTCTGACGAAGCTACACTTTACAGTCTGACGAAGCTACACTTTACAAGTACAGTCTGGCGAAGCTACACTTTACTAGTACAGTCTGACGAAGCTACACTTTACAGTCTGACGAAGCTACACTTTACAAGTACAGTCTGGCGAAGCTACACTTTTCTAGTACAGTCTGACGAAGCTACACTTTACAGTCTGACGAAGCTACACTTTACAGTCTGACGAAGCTACACTTTACAGTCTGACGAAGCTACACTTTACAAGTCTGACGAAGCTACACTTTACAAGTACAGTCTGGCGAAGCTACACTTTACTAGTACAGTCTGACGAAGCTACACTTTACAGTCTGACGAAGCTACACTTACAAGTACAGTCTGGCGAAGCTACACTCTAGTACAGTCTGACGAAGCTACACTTTACAGTCTGACGAAGCTACACTTTACAGTCTGACGAAGCTACACTTTACAGTCTGACGAAGCTACACTTTACAGTCTGGCGAAGCTACACTTTACAGTCTGGCGAAGCTACACTTTACAGTCTGACGAAGCTACACTTTACAGTCTGGCGAAGCTACACTTTACAGTCTGGCGAAGATACACTTTACAGTCTGGCGAAGCTACACTTTACAGTCTGGCGAAGCTACACTTTACAGTCTGACGAAGCTACACTTTACAGTCTATCGAAGCTACACTTTACAGTCTGGCGAAGCTACACTTTACAGTCTGACGAAGCTACACTTTACAGTCTGGCGAAGCTACACTTTACAGTCTGACGAAGCTACACTTTACAGTCTGACGAAGCTACACTTTACAGTCTGACGAAGCTACACTTTACAGTCTGACGAAGCTACACTTTACAGTCTGACGAAGCTACACTTTACAGTCTGACGAAGCTACACTTTACAGTCTGACGAAGCTACACTTTACAGTCTGACGAAGCTACACTTTACAGTCTGACGAAGCTACACTTTACAAGTACATTCTAACGAAGCTACACTTTACAAGTACATTCTGACGAAGCTACACTTTACAAGTACAGTCTGACGAAGCTACACATTACAAGTACAGTCTGGCGAAGCTACACTTTACTAGTACAGTCTGACGAAGCTACACTTTACAGTCTGACGAAGCTACACTTTACAGTCTGACGAAGCTACACTTTACAGTCTGACGAAGTTACACTTTACAGTCTGGCGAAGCTACACTTTACAGTCTGGCGAAGCTACACTTTACAGTCTGACGAAGCTACACTTTACAGTCTGGCGAAGCTACACTTTACAGTCTGGCGAAGCTACACTTTACAGTCTGACGAAGCTACACTTTACAGTCTGACGAAGCTACACTTTACAGTCTGACGAAGCTACACTTTACAGTCTGACGAAGCTACACTTTACAGTCTGACGAAGCTACACTTTACAGTCTGACGAAGCTACACTTTACAAGTACAGTCTGGCGAAGCTACACTTTACTAGTACAGTCTGACGAAGCTACACTTTACAGTCTGACGAAGCTACACTTTACAAGTACAGTCTGGCGAAGCTACACTTTTCTAGTACAGTCTGACGAAGCTACACTTTACAGTCTGACGAAGCTACACTTTACAGTCTGACGAAGCTACACTTTACAGTCTGACGAAGCTACACTTTACAAGTACAGGCTGACGAAGCTACACTTTACATGTACAGTCTGGCGAAGCTACACTTTACTAGTACAGTCTGACGAAGCTACACTTTACAGTCTGACGAAGCTACACTTTACAAGTACAGTCTGGCGAAGCTACACTTTTCTAGTACAGTCTGACGAAGCTACACTTTACAGTCTGACGAAGCTACACTTTACAGTCTGACGAAGCTACACTTTACAGTCCGACGAAGTTACACTTTACAGTCTGGCGAAGCTGCACTTTACAGTCTGGCGAAGCTACACTTTACAGTCTGACGAAGCTACACTTTACAGTCTGGCGAAGCTACACTTTACAGTCTGGCGAAGATACACTTTACAGTCTGGCGAAGCTACACTTTACAGTCTGGCGAAGCTACACTTTACAGTCTGGCGAAGCTACACTTTACAGTCTGACAAAGCTACACTTTACAGTCTGGCGAAGCTACACTTTACAAGTACAGTCTGACGAAGCTACACTTTACAGTCTGACGAAGCTACACTTTACAGTCTGACGAAGCTACACTTTACAGTCTGGCGAAGCTACACTTTACAGTCTGGCGAAGCTACACTTACAAGTACAGTCTGACGAAGCTACACTTTACAGTCTGGCGAAGCTACACTTTACAATCTGACGAAGCTACACTTTACAGTCTGGCGAAGCTACACTTTACAGTCTGGCGAAGCTACACTTTACAAGTACAGTCTGACGAAGCTACACTTTACAGTCTGACGAAGCTACACTTTACAGTCTGACGAAGCTACACTTTACAGTCTGACGAAGCTACACTTTACAGTCTGACGAAGCTACACTTTACAGTCTGGCGAAGCTACACTTTACAGTCTGACGAAGCTACACTTTACAAGTACAGTCTGACGAAGCTACACTTTACAGTCTGACGAAGCTACACTTTACAGTCTGGCGAAGCTACACTTTACAGTCTGACGAAGCTACACTTTACAGTCTGACGAAGCTACACTTTACAGTCTGGCGAAGCTACACTTTACAGTCTGGCGAAGCTACACTTTACAGTCTGACGAAGCTACACTTTACAGTCTGACGAAGCTACACTTTACAGTCTGACGAAGCTACACTTTACAGTCTGACGAAGCTACACTTTACAGTCTGACGAAGCTACACTTTACAGTCTGGCGAAGCTACACTTTACAGTCTGGCGAAGCTACACTTTACAAGTACAGTCTGACGAAGCTACACTTTACAGTCTGACGAAGCTACACTTTACAGTCTGGCGAAGCTACACTTTACAGTCTGGCGAAGCTACACTTACAAGTACAGTCTGACGAAGCTACACTTTACAGTCTGACGAAGCTACACTTTACAGTCTGACGAAGCTACACTTTACAGTCTGACGAAGCTACACTTTACAGTCTGGCGAAGCTACACTTTACAAGTACAGTCTGACGAAGCTACACTTTACAGTCTGACGAAGCTACACTTTACAGTCTGACGAAGCTACACTTTACAGTCTGACGAAGCTACACTTTACAGTCTGACGAAGCTACACTTTACAGTCTGGCGAAGCTACACTTTACAGTCTGACGAAGCTACACTTTACAAGTACAGTCTGACGAAGCTACACTTTACAGTCTGACGAAGCTACACTTTACAGTCTGGCGAAGCTACACTTTACAGTCTGACGAAGCTACACTTTACAGTCTGGCGAAGCTACACTTTACAGTCTGGCGAAGCTACACTTTACAGTCTGGCGAGCTACACTTTACAAGTACAGTCTGACGAAGCTACACTTTACAGTCTGACGAAGCTACACTTTACAGTCTGACGAAGCTACACTTTACAGTCTGACGAAGCTACACTTTACAGTCTGACGAAGCTACACTTTACAGTCTGGCGAAGCTACACTTTACAGTCTGGCGAAGCTACACTTTACAAGTACAGTCTGACGAAGCTACACTTTACAGTCTGACGAAGCTACACTTTACAGTCTGACGAAGCTACACTTTACAGTCTGGCGAAGCTACACTTTACAAGTACAGTCTGACGAAGCTACACTTTACAAGTACAGTCTGACGAAGCTACACTTTAGTTCAGTCTGACGAAGCTACACTTTACAGTCTGACGAAGCTACACTTTACAGTCTGGCGAAGCTACACTTTACAGTCTGACGAAGCTACACTTTACAGTCTGACGAAGCTACACTTTACAGTCTGGCGAAGCTACACTTTACAGTCTGACGAAGCTACACTTTACAGTCTGACGAAGCTACACTTTACAGTCTGACGAAGCTACACTTTACAGTCTGGCGAAGCTACACTTTACAGTACAGTCTGACGAAGCTACACTTTACAGTCTGACGAAGCTACACTTTACAGTCTGACGAAGCTACACTTTACAATCTGACGAAGCTACACTTTACAGTCTGGCGAAGCTACACTTTACAGTCTGGCGAAGCTACACTTTACAAGTACAGTCTGACAAAGCTACACTTTACAGTCTGACGAAGCTACACTTTACAGTCTATTGAAGCTACACTTTACAGTCTGGCGAAGCTACACTTTACAGTCTGACGAAGCTACACTTTACAGTCTGGCGAAGCTACACTTTACAGTCTGACGAAGCTACACTTTACAGTCTGACGAAGCTACACTTTACAGTCTGACGAAGCTACACTTTACGGTCTGACGAAGCTACACTTTACAGTCTGACGAAGCTACACTTTACAGTCTGACGAAGCTACACTTTACAGTCTGACGAAGCTACACTTTACAGTCTGACGAAGCTACACTTTACAGTCTGACGAAGCTACACTTTACAGTCTGACGAAGCTACACTTTACAAGTACATTCTAACGAAGCTACACTTTACAAGTACATTCTGACGAAGCTACACTTTACAAGTACAGTCTGACGAAGCTACACATTACAAGTACAGTCTGGCGAAGCTACACTTTACTAGTACAGTCTGACGAAGCTACACTTTACAGTCTGACGAAGCTACACTTTACAGTCTGACGAAGCTACACTTTACAGTCTGACGAAGTTACACTTTACAGTCTGGCGAAGCTACACTTTACAGTCTGGCGAAGCTACACTTTACAGTCTGACGAAGCTACACTTTACAGTCTGGCGAAGCTACACTTTACAGTCTGGCGAAGCTACACTTTACAGTCTGACGAAGCTACACTTTACAGTCTGACGAAGCTACACTTTACAGTCTGACGAAGCTACACTTTACAGTCTGACGAAGCTACACTTTACAGTCTGACGAAGCTACACTTTACAGTCTGACGAAGCTACACTTTACAAGTACAGTCTGGCGAAGCTACACTTTACTAGTACAGTCTGACGAAGCTACACTTTACAGTCTGACGAAGCTACACTTTACAAGTACAGTCTGGCGAAGCTACACTTTTCTAGTACAGTCTGACGAAGCTACACTTTACAGTCTGACGAAGCTACACTTTACAGTCTGACGAAGCTACACTTTACAGTCTGACGAAGCTACACTTTACAAGTACAGGCTGACGAAGCTACACTTTACATGTACAGTCTGGCGAAGCTACACTTTACTAGTACAGTCTGACGAAGCTACACTTTACAGTCTGACGAAGCTACACTTTACAAGTACAGTCTGGCGAAGCTACACTTTTCTAGTACAGTCTGACGAAGCTACACTTTACAGTCTGACGAAGCTACACTTTACAGTCTGACGAAGCTACACTTTACAGTCCGACGAAGTTACACTTTACAGTCTGGCGAAGCTACACTTTACAGTCTGGCGAAGCTACACTTTACAGTCTGACGAAGCTACACTTTACAGTCTGGCGAAGCTACACTTTACAGTCTGGCGAAGATACACTTTACAGTCTGGCGAAGCTACACTTTACAGTCTGGCGAAGCTACACTTTACAGTCTGGCGAAGCTACACTTTACAGTCTGACGAAGCTACACTTTACAATCTGGCGAAGCTACACTTTACAAGTACAGTCTGACGAAGCTACACTTTACAGTCTGACGAAGCTACACTTTACAGTCTGACGAAGCTACACTTTACAGTCTGGCGAAGCTACACTTTACAGTCTGGCGAAGCTACACTTTACAAGTACAGTCTGGCGAAGCTACACTTTACAGTCTGGCGAAGCTACACTTTACAATCTGACGAAGCTACACTTTACAGTCTGGCGAAGCTACACTTTACAGTCTGGCGAAGCTACACTTTACAAGTACAGTCTGACAAAGCTACACTTTACAGTCTGACGAAGCTACACTTTACAGTCTGACGAAGCTACACTTTACAGTCTGACGAAGCTACACTTTACAGTCTGACGAAGCTACACTTTACAGTCTGGCGAAGCTACACTTTACAGTCTGACGAAGCTACACTTTACAAGTACAGTCTGAAGAAGCTACACTTTACAGTCTGACGAAGCTACACTTTACAGTCTGGCGAAGCTACACTTTACAATCTGACGAAGCTACACTTTACAGTCTGACGAAGCTACACTTTACAGTCTGGCGAAGCTACACTTTACAGTCTGGCGAAGCTACACTTTACAAGTACAGTCTGACAAAGCTACACTTTACAGTCTGACGAAGCTACACTTTACAGTCTGACGAAGCTACACTTTACAGTCTGACGAAGCTACACTTTACAGTCTGACGAAGCTACACTTTATAGTCTGGCGAAGCTACACTTTACAGTCTGGCGAAGCTACACTTTACAAGTACAGTCTGAAGAAGCTACACTTTACAGTCTGACGAAGATACACTTTACAGTCTGGCGAAGCTACACTTTACAGTCTGGCGAAGCTACACTTTACAAGTACAGTCTGACGAAGCTACACTTTACAGTCTGGCGAAGCTACACTTTACAATCTGACGAAGCTACACTTTACAGTCTGGCGAAGCTACACTTTACAGTCTGGCGAAGCTACACTTTACAAGTACAGTCTGACAAAGCTACACTTTACAGTCTGACGAAGCTACACTTTACAGTCTGACGAAGCTACACTTTACAGTCTGACGAAGCTACACTTTACAGTCTGACGAAGCTACACTTTACAGTATGGCGAAGCTACACTTTACAGTCTGACGAAGCTACACTTTACAAGTACAGTCTGAAGAAGCTACACTTTACAGTCTGACGAAGCTACACTTTACAGTCTGGCGAAGCTACACTTTACAATCTGACGAAGCTACACTTTACAGTCTGCCGAAGCTACACTTTACAGTCTGGCGAAGCTACACTTTACAGTCTGGCGAAGCTACACTTTACAAGTACAGTCTGACAAAGCTACACTTTACAGTCTGACGAAGCTACACTTTACAGTCTGACGAAGCTACACTTTACAGTCTGACGAAGCTACACTTTACAGTCTGACGAAGCTACACTTTACAGTCTGGCGAAGCTACACTTTACAGTCTGGCGAAGCTACACTTTACAAGTACAGTCTGAAGAAGCTACACTTTACAGTCTGACGAAGCTACACTTTACAGTCTGGCGAAGCTACACTTTACAGTCTGGCGAAGCTACACTTTACAAGTACAGTCTGACGAAGCTACACTTTACAAGTACAGTCTGACGAAGCTACACTTTACGAGTTCAGTCTGACGAAGCTACACTTTACAGTCTGACGAAGTTACACTTTACAGTCTGGCGAAGCTACAATTTACAGTCTGACGAAGCTACACTTTACAGTCTGACGAAGCTACACTTTACAGTCTGGCGAAGCTACACTTTACAATCTGACGAAGCTACACTTTACAGTCTGACGAAGCTACACTTTACAGTCTGACGAAGCTACACTTTACAGTCTGGCGAAGCTACACTTTACAAGTACAGTCTGACGAAGCTACACTTTACAAGTACAGTCTGACGAAGCTACACTTTACACTAGTGCAGTCTGACGAAGCTACACTTTACAAGTACAGTCTGGCGAAGCTACACTTTACTAGTACAGTCTGACGAAGCTACACTTTACAAGTACAGTCTGACGAAGCTACACTTTACAAGTACAGTCTGGCGAAGCTACACTTTACTAGTACAGTCTGACGAAACTACACTTTACAGTCTGACGAAGCTACACTTTACAGTCTGACGAAGCTACACTTTACAGTCTGACGAAGCTACACTTTACAGTCTTACGAAGCTACACTTTACAGTCTGACGAAGCTACACTTTACAGTCTTGCGAAGCTACACTTTACAGTCTGACGAAGCTACACTTTACAGTCTGGCGAAGCTACACTTTACAGTCTGGCGAAGCTACACTATACAGTCTGGCGAAGCTACACTTTACAGTCTGGCGAAGCTACACTTTACAGTCTGGCGAAGCTACACTTTACAGTCTGACGAAGCTACACTTTACAATCCGTCGAAGCTACACTTTACAGTACAGGCTGACGAAGCTACACTTTACAGTCTGACGAAGCTACACTTTACAGTCTGCCGAAGCTACACTTTACAGTCTGGCGAAGCTACACTTTACAGTCTGGCGAAGCTACACTTTACAAGTACAGTCTGACGAAGCTACACTTTACAGTCTGGCGAAGCTACACTTTACAAGTACAGTCTGACGAAGCTACACTTTACAGTCTGACGAAGCTACACTTTACAGTCTGACGAAGCTACACTTTACAGTCTGACGAAGCTACAGTTACAGTCTGACGAAGCTACACTTTACAGTCTGGCGAAGCTACACTTTACAGTCTGGCGAAGCTACACTTTACAAGTACAGTCTGACAAAGCTACACTTTACAGTCTGACGAAGCTACACTTTACAGTCTGACGAAGCTACACTTTACAGTCTGACGAAGCTACACTTTACAGTCTGACGAAGCTACACTTTACAGTCTGGCGAAGCTACACTTTACAGTCTGGCGAAGCTACACTTTACAGTCTGGCGAAGCTACACTTTACAAGTACAGTCTGACGAAGCTACACTTTACAGTACAGTCTGACGAAGCTACACTTTACAGTTCAGTCTGACGAAGCTACACTTTACAGTCTGACGAAGTTACACTTTACAGTCTGGCGAAGCTACACTTTACAGTCTGACGAAGCTACACTTTACAGTCTGACGAAGCTACACTTTACAGTCTGGCGAAGCTACACTTTACAGTCTGACGAAGCTACACTTTACAGTCTGACGAAGCTACACTTTACAGTCTGACGAAGCTACACTTTACAGTCTGGCGAAGCTACACTTTACAAGTACAGTCTGACGATGCTACACTTTACAAGTACAGTCTGACGAAGCTACACTTTACTAGTGCAGTCTGACGAAGCTACACTTTACAAGTACAGTCTGGCGAAGCTACACTTTACTAGTACAGTCTGACGAAGCTACACTTTACAAGTACAGTCTGACGAAGCTACACTTACAAGTACAGTCTGGCGAAGCTACACTTTACTAGTACAGTCTGACGAAACTACACTTTACAGTCTGACGAAGCTACACTTTACAGTCAGAGGAAGCTACACTTTACTGTCTGACGAAACTACACTTTACAGTCTTACGAAGCTACACTTTACAGTCTGACGAAGCTACACTTTACAGTCTTGCGAAGCTACACTTTACAGTCTGACGAAGCTACACTTTACAGTCTGGCGAAGCTACACTTTACAGTCTGGCGAAGCTACACTATACAGTCTGGCGAAGTTACACTTTACAGTCTGGCGAAGCTACACTTTACAGTCTGGCGAAGCTACACTTTACAGTCTGACGAAGCTACACTTTACAATCCGGCGAAGCTACACTTTACAAGTACAGGCTGACGAAGCTACACTTTACAGTCTGACAAAGCTACACTTTACAGTCTGCCGAAGCTACACTTTACAGTCTGGCGAAGCTACACTTTACAGTCTGGCGAAGCTACACTTTACAAGTACAGTCTGACGAAGCTACACTTTACAGTCTGGCGAAGCTACACTTTACAAGTACAGTCTGACGAAGCTACACTTTACAGTCTGACGAAGCTACACTTTACAGTCTGACGAAGCTACACTTTACAGTCTGACGAAGCTACAGTTACAGTCTGACGAAGCTACACTTTACAGTCTGGCGAAGCTACACTTTACAGTCTGGCGAAGCTACACTTTACAAGTATAGTCTGACAAAGCTACACTTTACAGTCTGACGAAGCTACACTTTACAGTCTGACGAAGCTACACTTTACAGTCTGACGAAGCGACACTTTACAGTCTGACGAAAGCTACACTTTACAGTCTGGCGAAGCTACACTTTACAGTCTGACGAAGCTACACTTTACAGTCTGACGAAGCTACACTTACAGTCTGACGAAGAGCTACACTTTACAGTCTGACGAAGCTACACTTTACAGTCTGGCGAAGCTACACTTTACAAGTACAGTCTGACGAAGCTACACTTTACAGTCTGACGAAGCTACACTTTACAGTCTGGCGAAGCTACACTTTACAGTCTGGCGAAGCTACACTTTACAGTCTGGCGAAGCTACACTTTACAGTACAGTCTGACGAAGCTACACTTTACAGTCTTGGGAAGCTACACTTTACAAGTACAGTCTGACGAAGCTACACTTTACAAGTACAGTCTGACGAAGCTACACTTTACAAGTACAGTCTGACGAAGCTACACTTTACAAGAACAGTCTGACGAAGCTACACTTTACAGTCTGACGAAGTTACACTTTACAATCTGGCGAAGCTACACTTTACAGTCTGACGAAGCTACACTTTACAGTCTGACGAAGCTACACTTTACAGTCTGGCGAAGCTACACTTTACAATTTGACGAAGCTACGCTTTACAGTCTGACGAAGCTACACTTTACAGTCTGGCGAAGCTACACTTTACAAGTACAGTCTGACGATGCTACACTTTACAAGTACAGTCTGACGAAGCTACACTTTACTTGTACAGTCTGACGAAGCTACACTTTACAAGTACAGTCTAGCGAAGCTACACTTACTAGTACAGTCTGACGAAGCTACACTTTACAAGTACAGTCTGGCGAAGCTACACTTTACTAGTACAGTCTGACGAAGCTACACTTTACAGTCTGGCGAAGCTACACTTTACAAGTACAGTCTGGCGAAGCTACACTTTACAGTCTGACGATACAGTCTGACGAAGCTACACTTTACAGTCTGACGATACAGTCTGACGAAGCTACAATTTACAGTCTGGCGAAGCTACACTTTACAAGTACAGTCTGACGAAGCTACACTTTACAGTCTGGCGAAGCTACACTTTACAAGTACAGTCTGACGAAGCTACACTTTACAAGTACAGTCTGACGAAGCTACACTTTACAAGTACAGTCTGGCGAAGCTACACTTTACAAGTACAGTCTGACGAAGCTACACTTTACGAGTACAGTCTGACGAAGCTACACTTTACAGTCTGACGAAGCTACACTTTACAGTCTGACGAAGCTACACTTTACAGTCTGGCGAAGCTACAATTTACAGTCTGACGAAGCTACACTTTACAGTCTGACGAAGCTACACTTTACAGTCTGGCGAAGCTACACTTTACAATCTGACGAAGCTACACTTTACAGTCTGACGAAGCTACACTTTACAGTCTGACGAAGCTACACTTTACAGTCTGGCGAAGCTACACTTTACAAGTACAGTCTGACGAAGCTACACTTTACTAGTACAGTCTGACGAAGCTACACTTTACAAGTACAGTCTGGCGAAGCTACACTTTACTAGTACAGTCGGACGAAGCTACACTTTATAAGTACAGTCTGACGATGCTACACTTACAGTCTGACGAAGCTACACTTTACATTCTGGCGAAGCTACACTTTACAAGTACAGTCTGGCGAAGCTACACTTTACAGTCTGACGAAGCTACACTTTACACTCTGGCGAAGCTACACTTTACAGTCTGGCGAAGCTACATTTACAAGTACAGTCTGACGAAGCTACACTTTACAAGTACAGTCTGACGAAGCTACACTTTACAAGTACAGTCTGACGAAGCTACACTTTACAGTCTGACGAAGCTACACTTTACAGTCTGGCGAAGCTACACTTTACAGTCTGACGAAGCTACACTTTACAGTCTGACGAAGCTACACTTTACAGTCTGGCGAAGCTACACTTTACAATCTGACGAAGCTACACTTTACAGTCTGACTAAGCTACACTTTACAGTCTGGCGAAGCTACACTTTACAAGTACAGCCTGACGATGCTACACTTTACAAGTACAGTCTGACGAAGCTACACTTTACTAGTACAGTCTGATGAAGCTACACTTTATAAGTACAGTCTGGCAAAGCTACACTTTACAGTACAGTCTGACGAAGCTACACTTTACAAGTACAGTCTGGCGAAGCTACACTTTACTAGTACAGTCTGACGAAGCTACACTTTACAGTCTGGCGAAGCTACACTTTACAGTCTGACGAAGCTACACTTTACAGTCTGACGAAGCTACACTTTACAGTCTGGCGAAGCTACACTTTACAAGTACAGTCGGACGAAGCTACACTTATAAGTACAGTCTGACGATGCTACACTTTACAGTCTGACGAAGCTACATTTACATTCTGGCGAAGCTACACTTTACAAGTACAGTCTGGCGAAGCTACACTTACAGTCTGACGAAGCTACACTTTACAGTCTGACGAAGCTACACTTTACAGTCTGGCGAAGCTACACTTTACAAGTACAGTCTGACGAAGCTACACTTTACAGTCTGGCGAAGCTACACTTTACAAGTACAGTCTGACGAAGCTACACTTTACAAGTACAGTCTGACGAAGCTACACTTTACAAGTACAGTTTGGCGAAGCTACACTTACAAGTGCAGTCTGACGAAGCTACACTTTACAAGTACAGTCTGACGAAGCTACACTTTACAAGTACAGTCTGACGAAGCTACACTTTACAAGTACAGTCTGGCGAAGCTACACTTTACAAGCACAGTCTGACGAGGCTACACTTTACAAGTACGTAGTATGCCTTAAACAAGTCACTCATGAAAGTACATTAACAAACACAATATCAACAGTGGAGATTGATAACACGAAACAATACCTTGAACATGACCACAGTTGGCACACAAGGATGTGTAGAGTAGCAGAAGCCATATTTTATGACGCAAGACAAAAGCAATACACAACAACTTACAGCCCACAACAACCAATTAAAGGAATCATTAAACACAAAAGAAAATGTAAACATCATAATGGTACCGACAGACAACAAGGCAATGTTAACTCAGGTACTGAGACCCATCACGTATAGTGTTGAGGCTGTAAACATCTTGGCGAGTTAGTAAACATCTTGGCGAGTCAGTAAACATCTTGGCGAGTTAGTAAACATCTTGGCGAGTTAGTAAACATCTTGGCGAGTCAGTAAACATCTTGGCGAGTTAGTAAACATCTTGGCGAGTTAGTAAACATCTTGGCGAGTTAGTAAACATCTTGGCGAGTTAGTAAACATCTTCGCGATTCAGTAAACATCTTGGCGAGTTAGTAAACATCTTGGCGAGTTAGTAAACATCTTGGCGAGTCAGTAAACATCTTGTGGAGCGAGTAAACTTCGTCTTGAACCAATAAACATCATGTGGGTGTCAATAAACATTGTTATGGGCCAGTAAACATTATGATAAGTCAGCAAACAGTTGTGTACCAGAAACATCGTAGTGATTCAGTAAACATCGGGATGAGCCAATAAACATCGTAGTGAGTCAGTAAACATCGTAGTGAGTCAATAAACATCGAGATGGGCCCGTAAACATCGCGTGAAACAGTAAACCTCGTAGTGAGGCAGCAAACATTGGGTCCCTGGTTACTTAAACATCTACACGGGTCGCTCCTCAACTTCTCCTCCTAACTACCCGTCGCATCTTCACCTACACTCTCACTAATGCCAAAAACTGTCGTGCTAGAAAATGTAAACGACTCGTGAAGCTGACGTAATATAAATTTCGCGAGCCTGTAATGACTGGTAGGTACGAGAGACTTTCTCGGACTTTATGGACTTTAGTACGAGAGTTTCTGGACGTTGGGAACGCTCGCGACAACGGTCTGTGCTCTTATGATTCTCATGTTTCGGTTTCATATTCTGAATTTGGGGAGATTAATTGAAGTAATGAAAAACAGCTTGGTTTTATAGTCACAGATGAAATCACATCTCAGTATGTGAATAATTATAATGTGTCATAATGTGAAGCAGTCACGTAATTGCTTTACACCATAACTCTGAACCACCAGGCCTTCTTCCATACTGCGTCACACTATAACTGGACCACCAGGCCTTCTACCATACTGCGTCACACCATAACTGGACCACCAGGCCTTCTTCCATACTGCGTCACACCATAACTGAACCACCAGGCCTTCTACCATACTGCGTCACACCATAACTGAGCCACCAGGCCTTCTACCATACTGCCTCACACCATAACTGGACCACCAGGCCTTCTTCCATACTGCGTCACACCATAACTGAACCACCAGGCCTTCTTCCATACTGCGTCACACCATAACTGGACCACCAGGCCTTCTTCCATACTGCGTCACACCATAACTGGACCAGGCCTTCTTCCATACTGCGTCACACCATAACTGGACCACCAGGCCTTCTTCCATACTGCGTCACACCATAACTGGACCACCAGGCCTTCTTCCATACTGCGTCACACCATAACTGGACCACCAGGCCTTCTTCCATACTGCCTCACACCATAACTGGACCACCAGGCCTTCTACCATGAGTCAAGTCACAACGTGCCTCACCACCACACAACATTAACGAGTCCCACCAACACAGTAGAGAGAAGAGGAGGGAGCGACCCCCGTGTTCAGGGTGAGGGATTATCCCTCTCATACCCAGTAGAGTCTTTGCACTCTGACACATTACACACGAGCCTTCAGGAAAGTAACACAAAGGTCTGAAACTGCACCGTACGCCTTGCGGCTCCTGGTGCCCGTCACAGTAACAAACATTTTGTTATTTATATCTCGGAATTGTTTTAAAAAATACAAAAATCAACCATGTTTTTGCCGAGTTATAATTGATAAATTGCATTTCAATTTAGTTTTTCTTTTTTTTTATTTAGATTTTTGTGTTATTTCGGAATCAAAATGGCAGATTCTTGTTTTTGTGGATTTAAGTGAACTTTCGTTAAAAGATAAAGAACTTAGACACAATTTGGGAGTCATTAGAGTGATAGACAAACAAAAAAATCCAAACTCTATTATCAAAATATTTTGCTTAATAAAGTACTAAATTTTCTGAAATCAAACAACAATATTATCTTAAAACTAACTAAACAATAGTTACCCTTAACTAGTTCATGAAATAAGAACTTTTGTTAGCGCATCATAAGTGTGGCTCGAGATCATAGCCACACTTGTAACTGTTTGGGTTGATCTTGTTCCCAACCTCAGACGAGTATTGTTTATATATAACTATAAAATTGCACTTATTATGAAGCTAAGTAATAAGTAGTTTCTCAGACAATTTCCTTACGTAAGGAAAGGTGGTTCAAATCAATTATATTTGAATCTTTAGTAATTCACAAACACAATAGTTGGAAAACGCACACAGCATCTTACCAGGCATATTACTTGAGCTTTAGTGGCAAGGTAACAGTTGCCTGGACCCACGTATGATCAGTGGTGGCAGAGTGACCTGGAATCATGCAGGAGGATGATATTGGACGGATGATTGCTACTTGACGCCTCCAGTCTCATCTCTCTGTCGAGACGGCAACAGCTGCCGCACCTCTTCCGTCATCATGCTAGTAAACTGGGTCATCTCCCCCCTCCCCCCTTCCCTTCTCCAACAATCACTGCTCTCTATGACTGGTGACAGGACCAGGTAGGACACAGGCAGAGTGAATGATTAGCAGTGACGGAAATAGTGAGAGGAATGAGAGCGGATGGAAGACCTGAAGTGGCTGTGTGGCCCTGATTGATTCCCAAGGATCCGGCCCCACCCTCTCTCCTCTCCCTCTCTCTCACTCTCCTCTCCATCTCTCTCTCTCTCTCTCTCTCTCTCTCTCTCTCTCTCTCTCTCTCTCTCTCTCTCCTCTCTCTCTCTCTCTCTCTTCTCTCTCCTTCTCTCTCTCCTCTCTCTGCTCTCTCTCTCTCATCTCTCTCTCTCTCTCCTTTCTCTCTGTGACAAGAATCAAAGAGGTATATATTTAGTCGTGAACGGTGACGTGTTGCCACCGGTCTTAGAAGAGCATACACACACACACACACACACACACACACACACACACACACACCACACACACACACACACACACACACCACACACACACACACACACAGGCCTTCACCAGCCTATGTGGTGGAGGCTGACTCCATACACAGTTTCAAGTGTAGATATGATAAGCCCATTAGGCTCAGGAAACTGTACACCTGTTGATTGACGGTTGAGAGGCGGGACCAAAGAGCCAGAACTCAACCCCCGCAAGCACAACTAGGTGAGTACAACTAGGTGAGTACACACACACACACACACACACACACACACAACACACACACACACACACACACACACACAAGCAGGTGTAGCTGGTAGGGTGCTCCAGTGGATAAGGGAGTACCTAAGCAATAGGAACCAGAGAGTTACGGTGAGGGGTGAGACCTCCTATTGGCTTGAAGTCACCAGTGGAGTCCCACAGGGCTCTGTACTCGGTCCTATCCTGTATAACGATATGCTTCACTAAATTACCTCATATTAACGATATGCTTCACTAAATTACCTCATATTAACGATATGCTTCACTAAATTACCTCATATTAACGATATGCTTCACTAAATTACCTCATATTAACGATATGCTTCACTAAATTACCGCATATTAACGATATGCTTCACTATGTGGGTGTCGCTGTGACTGTGACGGTTGAGAGCGCAGCATCCTCAGTGATGCTCAAGGATTGACTAGTTATCTCCCAACAACTACTGTGGGAAATGAGACCTTGTATATTTCTGCCACAGTGTTCGCTGAGTTGTTGGGCGTTCAGCTCGTGTATGGAAACTGAAATGATCTGAAAGCTACTGATTTATCCTTGGCCCCAGCCTGGTATAGTCAAGCTTGGTGTACCGTGTTAAGACCCCATGTAGCCTGGTGAAACGAGTCTACCCAGTGAGCGTTATTCTGCTTCCTGACCAGAAATTAAGAGGTCAGAGGAAGAAAAATATGTAATAAACGTCAGTGAGACATTTGACAATACCAGCAGAGGATGAACATGTGATAAAAGTTACATAGAATGAGAGGTCGACATTTTGTGACATGACGTGACGCGGCGGACATGGTAACATCATTTAAGTTACAGCAAGTCGTCAGGGATGGTCGTACTTCGTTGATCTACTGGGAGAAGGACTAATATAGTGGCCTGTGTTAGTGGTGAAGTGAAGGATACTTGTTTTCAAGTGTGCGGATGCTGCCGTCACAGGAAGCTGATCCGCTCTTGTCCCGTCTCTCGTAAAGGTATTCCATTATTCCGACTTTTACCCGGTTATCCATTCCATCCACTCCTTACCCGTTGGCAGGCTTCTTGGTCGTCTGGTTACTGTAAACAAACTTCGTACTCTGAAATGTATGTGTTTCCTCGTGAGCCGTCCTCCTGCCACGTAACCTGGCGATGGGAAACTGCTCTGGCACGGTTGCGTATTGGCCATACTCGCTATCACCCTTGAGTCACTTGATGGAGCACCGCCCTTCTCATTGTATAAATTGCATTGTCCCTCTTACGGTCGTAATGATCCTTTTGAATGTCCTGATTTCTGGGACGAGCGTGTGTCTGCTTTCCGGACCGCCCCTCTGGTCACCTGTCCTCGCGATAGAATTCTTGGTGACTCTGATACTTTTGATAATCGTTCGCCTTATGCGTTTTTTTTTTTGTTCTCGTATTAAGCATCCTTGGTGATATTTAGCGCACCCTCTGATTATTCCACACTTTGATGGTGCTACATAGCCTTCCCGGTTTGATGTGTGCCTTCTTTGATGAATTACTTACTACTTTCAAGTGTGCGGAAGCGGTTGTGTATCTGCTCGTACACCATTTCTTGGTGAGGTGAAGTTATTAGAGGTGGCTGGAACCTAGTACTCACCTAGTTGTGCTTGCGGGGGTTGAAGCTCTGGCTCTTTGGTCCCGCCTCTCAACTGTCCAATCAACTGGTTGTACAGGTCCTGAGCGTAATTGGGCTCTATCATATCTACACTTGAAACTGTGTATTGGAGTCGGCCTCCACCACATCACTTCTAATGCATTTCCATTTGTCAACCACCACTCTGAGCACTAAACAAAGCGTTCTTTCTCATATCTCTTGTGGCTGCATTTGGGGCACTCAGTTTCCACCTGTGTCCTCCTAGTGGCGTGTGCCCCTGTGTTAAATAGACTGACTTTATCAACCCTGTCGATCCCTTGAGAATCTTTAATGTGGTGATCATGTCCCCCTAACCTTCTATCTATCTTCCAACGAAGTGAGGTTTAATTCCCGTAGTCTCTCCTCGTAGCTCATACCTCTCAGGCTCGGATACTAGTCTGGTGGCAAACCAAAAGTGTGTGTGTGTGTTCCAGTTTAGTCTTATGCTTGGACTAGATATGGACTCCATCTTGGAGCCGCATACTCTCAGGATTGGTCTGACAATAGTGGTATACAATGTTCTATGAAGGATTCCGTACACAAGTTAGTGGGTGCTCGCCCCTGTGTGGAACTCTAATTGTATGCTCCTTCAAGAGGATGGAAGTAAGCAAGTGTTTCTGTGCCAGGCCGACTTCGTGTGCTCAAAGTCAGGACTGGCGGTAGCTTGGTGAAGCTATCCTAAAACGATGTTGTGGAGACGATGAGTGAGCGCCCATGTTGGAACCCAGAAAGTGAGCACCCTCACAGCATTGATTTTTGGGGTAAGCTTGGTTAAGGAGTTGTTCAAGAGGATCTACCAGTGTTTGATCTTGTGCCCAGTGATCATAGTGAACGTATGTGTATTTAGAATAGATTAGTTTTATCAAGGACGTTCGGGCAACACAAGGAGTTAAAGTTGAGTGAACATGCTGGAAGTAGGAGCGGCACACCCTCACTCTCCTGTGTCTAGTGGGCGACTACGCGGGGACAGAGCCCTAGGCGGCAGGCCAGGCTAATTTCTACTGTGACTCGTCCGGATGGGGGAGGACCCATCGCGACGGCGCCGTAGTGCTTTAAAAAGGGATGTCAGATGGAGGAGTTTTATTTTTTCAATGAGTTCACAAAATACTGGAAAATACATAATTTATGTTTTGCAAGGAAACATTTCCTATGACATCAGTTGCAGGTTTGTGTGGGAGGACGTTGAGTGAAGGAACTTCAAACCAGAGGAGGAGTATAAGCGGTACAACCAAGTGGGAAGCTGAAACTCCAAGGTGGAGTGGGGACTTCCAAGAGTGAGGATGGAAACTCCATGTGACATAAGTGAATCTTCAAGTAGTGTCGGTCCTACACGTCCTTTGTGTGAAGCCGTGTGAGAGAGCTTCACGGACATTCGAGGAGGACTTCAGATGCAGCAGATTTGGGGGAACTGCAGGAGTACCTAACCTGATTCTGAGGACCCAGGTAACTGTTTATAGTAGTGGACCTCGAGGAATAGACCAGAGGGTCATAAGGGACACCTTGATATGTTTGAGGGAGTGCTTGATTACGTTTTTGGCGTGAAAAGCGCAGTGAAAGGTGAGAGGTTGATGTCTTTTTACAGTAGGAGATATATGAATATTGTTTGTGCCCATGTATTTCAGCCCAAAGCAAGTGAAGGATGCAGTAGGTTGTGAGCCGAGGAGTGAGCAGTAGCCTAATACGGCTATAGGATAGAGACCTATGAGAATGTTGGAGTATTATCAGTTGGTAGTCAGCCTAGGAGGTTGCACTATAATATTAGTATTCTTGTATATGTTCATGTGTATGTCTTTTATATTAAATGTTATTACGTTAGCTGATTTTTTGCTCTTGTCCCTTGTGTGAAGCTTCCTGGAACCCTTGTGTGTGCTGTGTGAGAGGAGAGAGGAGAGGAGAGAGAGAGATGAGAGAGAGAGGAGACCCATCTAAATAGATTGGACCCATAGATGCCCACCTCTCTCCACCCTATATACCCATCCAATAGATTTTTGGATACAAGTTCCGTTTATTTATCCCAATAGTAGGAATTAGAAATGCATTCCACTCACAGCCGTGTTCACAACTAGTAGCTCCCTGTGGACCTCCTAGAAAGAACATTTTCAAGCTTGTGCACTTTGTTGTAGGTCTATCAGTGCAAAATCCCTGTTGATACTCCACTTTTTTGTCACTAACTACCACTAAAATCTCTCATATTCCTCCCCCCCCATTGCCTGCCCTCTCACCAACGAGTACAGCTTTACGACAATTCAATCTATTTTCGCTAGGTGTCCTTCTCATGCTGTGATTTCTCAGTCTGCTGGAAACGATGGGCAGAGTCTCTGTCCGTTGTTTCCCACTGTCCACTTCGCACAATAACATGGATTGGACGGTAGAAGGTCCGGTCGTTTCAATCCCCGGACTGTCCACGCCGGTTGGGCACCATCCCTTCCCCGCCTCATCCCCAATGAATTCGGAACCCATTCCAAGTGCTATATAGTCGTAATAACTTAGCGCTTGGCCTAACTAATTCCTTTCTCTCTGCCCACCACGTGTGTAGTACGGGGCTCCAGAATCTGGACCACCACCTCGCATGTGGGGACTCACCAGGCCCACATATTGCTTAACAACATTAATTTTTATGATGCTGACGTTTCATATTGCAAATCCAAATGCAATGATTGCTTCATTTCGTTCATTGATGCAATGCTGTCCTGCCAAACTCTCATTCTTTATCTCTCTCTTCTTACAATTTGATCTACCTGTGACTGTATGTGGTTTGTAATTGTGTATAACATCGCTGCATTTCCCGGGGTTAATTAATTGTTTTCTTCTCAGTATAATCTGCATGCCTTCTTCCCGGCCAGTGCTGGAACTTAGATCACTCAAAACTCACCCGAGCCATCCTTCGTATCCACAATGGGCCGAACTTTTGTGTCGTCGGCCAAGTCTCTGACATTGTTCTTTAGCGTCCAGGATGGTGATGCAAATTTACGGAAAGCAGCGGAGGAACCCAGAGCTGCGCTGGGGACCTTGTGTGCTCACCCCGGGTATCCGTATCTCTCAACCATTCTCTTATCACACTCAGTAATTATTCTCATATGCTGTGTGCTTCCAGCCTTTGATGTAGTTTATCATATGGGACCATTTAACGACTTTGCTGACCTTCATATATAGTATAAAGATATATATATATATATATATATACTATGTATATCATATATATTATTATATATATATATATATAATATATATATATCGTACCTAGGAGCCAGAACGCACTTCTCAGCCTACTGTGCCAGGCCCGATTTGCCTACTAAGCCATGTTTCTGCTGGAATTAATAGATTTTCCTCTAATTTTTTTCTTATGAAATGATAAACTTACCCATTTCATTATGTATATGGTCATTTTTTTTATTGGAATTAATGAA
>WNGS01168352.1:113951-127228 GCA_020271785.1 Procambarus virginalis | reverse complement strand
CACACACACAACACTTGGTGCTCGGTTACCTAAATGTTTGTTTATCTATATTTCATTATTGTAAGAACTAAAGGTATCTGACACACTATCGAAGTTCGGAGTGGTTCTTAATAGTTTTGGGTTATTGTCATTAATGTAAATTGGGGATATGCCTTTGGGTGGCATTTTACGAACTAGATTATTTCAGATAAAACTGATTTTCGGGGTTTATAGAGATTTATTTAATTCATTGGCGATCCTGAAGACCGGCTGCTTCGGTGAGAACTTACTAGTTCAAAAAAAAGAACCAAAGTAAGTCCCAGGTATCCACAAGGAATGTACTCTTTCCTATCAATACACAAAATTGTAAGATGGATTAAGACGGAGGAAGATAACAAGAGGCTACAAGATGGCCTTGACAAACAGTGAATGGACCAACAAATGATTACTTGAGTTTAGCTCAATTACGTGTAAAAGTAATAAAACAAGGGAATGGAGCAGAAGGCCGGACATAAGTACCAAATGGGATATAAAATCCTTTAGAAACCAGAGAGAAAAAGATCCTGGGATTGATATCACACCGAACACGTTTCCTGAAGCATGTGTCCAGTGCGTTTCCGTCTACTCCCGCCTGCCTCTCAAGTGTGTATAGTAGCCTCTGTGTGGTACTGTATCGAAGACTTGTTGGCAGTTCAGAAATATGCAATCTGAGTGTGTGTGTGTGTGTGTCGGAGTGGGGTGCGTGCATGCGTGCCTTGTGAGAAGGGGAGGTGTTTTTTATTCCATAAATATTGTTGTTTATCTGAAAATTTTATTTTTGAATCATTCATTAATAGTTAAGATAAATATGTCAATGACCGACCAGTTCCCCGAGATAAACTTTCTGATTGTACGCAGTAAGCGGCTTCCTGTACACAACGAACTGTTCCTCCCTCGTACTCTCAACTGACAACAGGCGTTTCTCACCTTGTCATTACCATCTTTACAAACACAATATATCAAGAGAAGTAACGACTCACAATTGGTCACGTTTTCTATGCATCGGACTGAATAGGTAAGGTGGGTTGCCTCGTACATTTCTGGTTACGCTAAAAGGTTGGATATTTTACGGAGTGTTGGGGAACGGGGTGCTGGGTGCCTGGAGTCCACACTATCTATGGTACCTTGTGCAGACTGAGGCTCCCAGCAGGTGTGGGAAGCCTCCGCCCGCCACGCACCAAACACACACACTAACCTGCTGTAATTAAACTTTATTAGAAAGTGACAAAATATAAAGCGTTATCATTCTCGTCTACCCCCCCCCCCTCCCCCTCTTCTATTCCATTCCCTTCTATTCCCACCCCAGCTTTAATACCTTTCATCCCTCCCCCCCCCTCCTCTTCCTTATTCACTACCCCTCTCTTTTCATTTAACTTTGCCTATGCTTCTCTTCACTTGTCCATATACCCTTACTCTCCCTTGTTTTACTTCCATTCCTTCTCTTGTTTCTTTTACATTCCCTACTTTTCCTCCTTTCATTCAATCCCTTCTCCATTTCCAGTCTTTATTCTTCCTCCGATCCCAACAATTTCTTTCTTCATTCCTTGCACTGTCCTCATTGTATTCCTTCCTTTAACAATTCCGTCCCCTTCCCCACGGCTTGTGGAGAAAAACACGGCTATTCTTATTTCCTGAGAAATATGGATTACTGACCGACAACAAAAATAATATTAAAGTCGACTGATGTTTCAAGAATGTTTTCTTTAAATAAAATATAAGTGTGCTTCAAGGGAGGAAGAGGGGGGGGGTATTCCTGTGTTTCAGGAGTCTGAACTGTTTTCCCGGCGAGTGAGGACGATGATGGTGTTCAGATTGCTGAGTAGGTCTTGTCTGGATGCTTGGGTTACAATAGGTTAGGTTCATTTGGTTAAACCATATATATAGGGGTCACCAGCACAGTACTGGGTAGCCACACACAGTAGGGTCACCAGCACAGTACTGGGTAGCCACACACGGTAGCCACACACAGTAGGGTCACCATCACAGTACTGGGTAGCAACACACAGTGGGGTCACCATCACAGTACTGGGTAGCCACACACGGTAGCAACACACAGTGGGGTCACCATCACAGTACTGGGTAGCCACACACAGTGGGGTCACCATCACAGTACTGGGTAGCCACACACGGTAGCAACACACAGTGGGGTCACCATCACAGTACTGGGTAGCCACACACGGTAGCAACACACAGTGGGGTCACCATCACAGTACTGGGTAGCCACACACGGTAGCCACACACAGTGGGGTCACCATCACAGTACTGGGTAGCCACACACAGTGGGGTCACCATCACAGTACTGGGTAGCCACACACGGTAGCCACACACAGTGGTGTCACCAGCACAGTACTGGGTAGCCACACACAGTGGGGTCACCATCACAGTACTGGGTAGCAACACACAGTGGGGTCACCAGCACAGTACTGGGTAGCAACACACAGTGGGGTCACCATCACAGTACTGGGTAGCAACACACAGTGGTGTCACCAGCACAGTACTGGGTAGCCACACACAGTAGGGTCACCAACACAGTACTGGGTAGCCACACACAGTGGTGTCACCAGCACAGTACTGGGTAGCCACACACAGTGGGGTCACCATCACAGTACTGGGTAGCCACACAGTAGGGTCACCATCACAGTACTGGGTAGCCACACACAGTAGGGTCACCATCACAGTACTGGGTAGCCACACACAGTGGGGTCACCAGCACAGTACTGGGTAGCAACACACAGTAGGGTCACCATCACAGTACTGGGTAGCCACACACAGTGGGGTCACCAGCACAGTACTGGGTAGCCACACACAGTGGGGTCACCAACACAGTACTGGGTAGCCACACACAGTGGGGTCACCAGCACAGTACTGGGTAGCCACACACAGTGGGGTCACCATCACAGTACTGGGTAGCCACACACAGTGGGGTCACCAACACAGTACTGGGTAGCCACACACAGTGGGGTCACCATCACAGTACTGGGTAGCCACACACAGTGGGGTCACCAACACAGTACTGGGTAGCCACAAACAGTAGGGTCACCATCACAGTACTGGGTAGCCACACACAGTGGGGTCACCAACACAGTACTGGGTAGCCACAAACAGTAGGGTCAACAGCACAGTACTGGGTAGCCACACAGTGGGGTCACCAACACAGTACTGGGTAGCCACAAACAGTAGGGTCACCAACACAGTACTGGGTAGCCACACACAGTGGGGTCACCAACACAGTACTGGGTAGCCACACACAGTGGGGTCACCATCACAGTACTGGGTAGCCACACACGGTAGCCACACACAGTGGGGTCACCAGCACAGTACTGGGTAGCCACACACAGTGGGGTCACCATCACAGTACTGGGTAGCCACACACAGTGGGGTCACCAACACAGTACTGGGTAGCCACAAACAGTAGGGTCAACAGCACAGTACTGGGTAGCCACACAGTGGGGTCACCAACACAGTACTGGGTAGCCACAAACAGTAGGGTCACCAACACAGTACTGGGTAGCCCACACACAGTGGGGTCACCAACACAGTACTGGGTAGCACAAAACAGTAGGGTCACCAACACACAGTGGGGGTCACCAGCAGACTACACGTCACCAACACACAGTGGGGTCACCAGCAGACTACAAGTCACCACACACAGTGGGGGTCACCAGCAGACTACAGGGGAGCCATACACAGTGGGGGTCACCAGCAGACTACAGGGGAGCCATACACAGTGGGGGTCACCAGCAGACTACAGGGGAGCCATACACAGTGGGGGTCACCAGCAGACTACAGGGGGCCATACACAGTGGGGTCACCAGCAGACTACACGTCACCAACACACAGTGGGGTCACCAGCAGACTACACGTCACCAACACACAGTGGGGTCACCAGCAGACTACACGTCACCAACACTCATTGGGGTCACCAGCAGACTACACGTCACCAACACTCAGTGGGGTCACCAGCAGACTACACGTCACCAACACACAGTGGGGTCACCAGCAGACTACACGTCACCAACACACAGTGGGGTCACCAGCAGACTACACGTCACCAACACACAGTGGGGTCACCAGCAGACTACAGGGGAGCCATACACAGTGGGGTCACCAGCAGACTACAGGGGAGCCATACACAGTGGGGTCACCAGCAGACTACACGTCACCAACACACAGTGGGGTCACCAGCAGACTACACGTCACCAACACACAGTGGGGTCACCAGCAGACTACACGTCACATACACACAGTGGGGTCACCAGCAGACTACAGGGGAGCCATACACAGTGGGGTCACCAGCAGACTACACGTCACCAACACACAGTGGGGGTCACCAGCAGACTACAGGGGAGCCATACACAGTGGGGTCACCAGCAGACTACACGTCACCAACACACAGTGGGGTCACCAGCAGACTACAGGAGAGCCATACACAGTGGGGTCACCAGCAGACTACACGTCACCAACACACAGTGGGGTCACCAGCAGACTACACGTCACCAACACAGTGGGGTCACCAGCAGACTACACGTCACCAACACACAGTGGGGGTCACCAGCAGACTACACGTCACCAACACACAGTGGGGTCACCAGCAGACTACACGTCACCAACACACAGTGGGGTCACCAGCAGACTACACGTCACCAACACACAGTGGGGGTCACCAGCAGACTACACGTCACCAACACATTGGGGTCACCAGCAGACTACACGTCACCAACACTCAGTGGGGTCACCAGCAGACTACACGGGACCAACACACAGTGGGGTCACCAGCAGACTACACGTCACCAACACACAGTGGGGTCACCAGCAGACTACACGGGACCAACACACAGTGGGGTCACCAGCAGACTACAGGGGAGCCATACACAGTGGGGTCACCAGCAGACTACAGGAGAGCCATACACAGTGGGGTCACCAGCAGACTACAGGGGAGCCATACACAGTGGGGTCACCAGCAGACTACAGGGGAGCCATACACAGTGGGGTCACCAGCAGACTACAGGGGAGCCATACAGAGTGGGGTCACCAGCAGACTACAGGGGAGCCATACACAGTGGGGTCACCAGCAGACTACAGGAGAGCCATACACAGTGGGGTCACCAGCAGACTACAGGGGAGCCATACACAGTGGGGTCACCAGCAGACTACAGGAGGCGTCACGGAAGTAGTGGTAACCCTGGGCGTCCAGCAGGATACAGTTCTCGGCTGAACCGCCATCTGGCTCCAGCACGTTAGGGCTCACATAACCCCAGAAGGGCGACCCTGGAGAGAGATAGAGAAGTGTTACGGAGTGGAACATATAGTCAGCTGAACAATACAATATGACTGGCAGTTATGTGCACTCATATGTATGGACCCTAATATGTAAGTGACGTCACTAGGTACTGTGTTGAGTAAATGTACGCTTGGAAGTTATTTGAAGTTTTCCAATGAGAATGAAACTGTCAAATAACAACAATGATTGCCCGTGGTACATCATGCTGAAGAACTTGTCAAGAAAAATATTAAAATATGTTCACTTAAAATGTCCTATTATACATATGGATATGCATGTATGCACAATTGTATCAAAGTTATATTATATAACACATAGGTTGATTGTTTAATTTTGGGTTCACGCCCTTGTGCTGAATATGTCTAAATTGCCAAATCAATTCGTTCTTATAAATATATTGATCATGTAGTTAGGATGACTTGGTGAGCCAGTTTAGTGTTTGCATCTCTCTCACCCTCACATCTTCACAAGGTCAGGCAGAGGGACTCTCTTATCATCGGAAGGAATTAATAATCAGTAATATCATGGAGTTGTTGATGAATATTTGGGATGTTAAAGCTGTGAGAGTCAGAGATGTGTTGAGGGGGAGGCAGACAACATTCTACCTACAATGTGAGTCTGTGAGCACCGAGACACTGACTACTCTGTCCTAACATGGCAGCTCTGTTCCCAGAGCTCTGTCACTCTCAGGCAGCAACCATACATGACCTGACTTGATCACCAATTATACAAAGATTAAACGTTCACCCATTTGCCTTGAACATTATAATGTAGAATGTCCCATATTGACTGACTTTCGCCTCGTGGCTGAGGTATGCTGAACGCTGTAATACTCTATGAATACAGGAAAACTTTATGATATCAGGACATGTACCAAAGAATGACTATGTATGCAGTTAGTTATACAAGTTTGCGATTCAAATGTAACCTGAGCTTATGAAAGCAACTTAATCACCTTCAGTGGTTAAGTGCTTAATACCACACTAATTTCTTTTGCAGCTATCTTCCCTTGTCAAAGGAGGAGAGACATGTATATGTGTATGTATATATGTAAATATGTCTATACAGGATATGTGTAAGCTGGTCAGAATTGCATTCCACCTTCGTTAACGCCCATTAATGACACTGTAAAAGACGTCTTGAACACTGACGTAATTCTGTGTATTCATGTATGTAGGTTAGATTAGCATGTTAAAAGCACTACAATCACAATCTGTGGTTGTTTGTTCAATAAATCCCTGAACTATATGTTTATAAGATCTCTCCCCGTGTCCATAGAGGACAGAAGAAAATGTATATATTGGTTAGCATTGTAAATGTGTGGCCACGTTTGTGGTAGAAAACAACAAATCTAATTTGCTCTTAATGTTCATTGATGCCTATATCTTCTCCCTTATCCTTAGATATATTAAGGATATATCCTTAATATATCTCCCTTATATTATGCCTTATCAGGCTAACTAAGATGCCGCAATATTCGATCATTGCAGTGGTGGTCATTCTCAACGTTGACAAATATATGATTACCACTTTGTTGCATCCCTTTTTGAATAATATTTATTACAACTTATTTACTTGTCACGAATGATTGTAATTGCAAAGAGTGTGTGGAAAGAATTTATTATTATTATTATTATTTTCTACCACAGACGTGGCCACACATTTACAATGCTAACCAGCATATATACATTTTCTTCTGTCCTCCATGGACAGGGTTAGAGATGTGTTAAACATATAGTTCAAGGGTTTATTGAACAATCAACCACTGAAGGTGATTCGGTGCTTTTAAAATGCTAAGCTAACCTACATACGTAAATACATAGAGCCACAGATTTACGTATGCCCTACATAAAGTGTTCGATGTGTCTTTTACATAGTTTCATTAATGTGCATTACAAAGGTGAAAGGGAATTCTGATCAGCTTCCAGAGGCTTTAGAAACATACAGACACACAAATACGTAATATACATATATATATAGATATAGAGATAGAGATATAGATATATATAATATATATATAGATATATATATATATATATATATATATATATGTGTGTGTATATATATATATATATATATATATATATATATATATATATATATATATATATATATATATATATATATTCACACACGTCGCATTCACAATTTGTCTCTTACTCTGACAGGGTGAGATAGCTGATAGAGAAACTAGTGTGCAATTAAACACTTAATCACTGAAGGTGATTGAGGTGCTTTTACAAGCTCAGGTTATATAGTTACATCACATACATACATTGTATAATTAACCATGTAATGTATAATACATTACATGGTTAATCTTGGGTACAAGTCCAATATATCATCAAGTGTTCCAGTACTCATATAGTAATTACACAGTTCAGCATACCTTAGCCCAGGAGGGCGAAAGTCAGCCAATATGGGACATTCTACAATATAATGTTCAAGAGAGTGCATGTTTTCTTATTCACAAAGTTGAACATTGTGTACTCGACATTTGGGTTTTGAGAAAGCTGCCAGATACGTCTATATCGCAGGCGTATTCTGGCCACTATAACATCACATTGCCGGGTTCTTGTTCTATTAGTCCCATATGTGAAGGGACGCGACGCACCCATAGTGACGGTCTGTCCGTCCGTCCACGTCCACACGCCCTCCGTCGCCGCGTCGGAGCCGCCCAGCCAGAAGGAATGACCAGCTATCCCTGCAACACACAGGTAGTGATTATTGATCCCTGCAACACACAGATAGTGACCAATGAGTATTATTGCCTTTAGTGTGCAACTAGGGGTTATAATCCTTACCCCACCCCTCCCCCAGTAGCCTTACCTTCCTTGTGGAGGTAGAGGAATATTGCTCTGAGCTGCTCGATGTCAGTGACGGCGGCCAGCTCCCCGGACAGTCCGTCTCTCTGTCAGTCCCGTCGATCCAGAAGCTTTCACCACTCAGACCTGTGGAGGTACACACACTCAGACCTGTGGAGGTACACACACTCAGACCTGTGGAGGTACACACACTCAGACCTGTGGAGGTACACACACTCAGACCTGTGGAGGTACACACACTCAGACCTGTGGAGGTACACACACTCAGACCTGTGGAGGTACACACACTCAGACCTGTGGAGGTACACACACTCAGACCTGTGGAGGTACACACACACTCAGACCTGTGGAGGTACACACACTTAGACCTGTGGAGGTACACACACTCAGACCTGTGGAGGTACACACACTCAGACCTGTGGAGGTACACACTCTCAGACCTGTGGAGGTACACACAGTCAGACCTGTGGAGGTACACACACTCAGACCTGTGGAGGTACACACACTCAGACCTGTGGAGGTACACACACACTCAGACCTGTGGAGGTACACACTCTCAGACCTGTGGAGGTACACACACTCAGACCTGTGGAGGTACACACACTCAGACCTGTGGAAGTACACACACTCAGACCTGTGGAGGTACACACACTCAGACCTGTGGAGGTACACACACACTCAGACCTGTGGAGGTACACACTCTCAGACCTGTGGAGGTACACACACTCAGACCTGTGGAGGTACACACACTCAGACTTGTGGAGGTACACACACTCAGACCTGTGGAAGTACACACACTCAGACCTGTGGAGGTACACACACTCAGACCTGTGGAGGTACACACACTCATACCTGTGGAGGTACACACACTCAGACCTGTGGAGGTACACACACTCAGACCTGTGGAGGTACACACACTCAGACCTGTGGAGGTACACACACTCAGACCTGTGAAGGTACACACACTCAGACCAGTGGAGGTACACACACTCAGACCTGTGGAGGTACACACACTCAGGCCTGTGGAGGTACACACACTCAGACCTGTGGAGGTACACACACTCAGACCTGTGGAGGTACACACACTCAGACCTGTAGAGGTACACACACTCAGACCTGTGGAGGTACACACACTCAGACCTGTTGAGGTACACACACTCAGACCTGTGGAGGTACACACACTCAGACCTGTGGAGGTACACACACTCAGACCTGTGGAGGTACACACACTCAGACCTGTGAAGGTACACACACTCAGACCAGTGGAGGTACACACTCAGACCTGTGGAGGTACACACACTCAGACCTGTGGAGGTACACACACTCAGACCTGTGGAGGTACACACACTCAGACCAGTGGAGGTACACACACTCAGACCTGTGGAGGTACACACACTCAGACCTGTGGAGGTACACACACTCAGACCTGTGGAGGTACACACACTCAGACCTGTGGAGGTACACACACTCAGACCTGTGGAGGTACACACACACTCAACTCGTCAGTAGGAACCTTTCCTCATGGTTCCTACTGATGTTCCCAGTGATACACAACGTTAGTGTGAGTTCATTGTGTACTTGACGAGAAGCTTTGGAGAAGAGTTACTGGACCATAAGCCACAGTGCACGAGGGGGCAATGCTTGAAACTCTGATTGGGCTTCAGTTGTAAGTCTCAGGAATCCTAGAGGATTCAGAGGAATCCCAGCTTGCATTGTTTTAGACCGTGCCGTCGTGGGTGTCTAGGGAAGGTACATGTACTCTCCTTGGGAGTACCTAAGTAAGCGGGTTCGTATCCTCCACATGGCTCCAACTGATTAATTTATCTTATCCTTACATTCCCCCTATTCTTACCTTCTTCTTTCCTTCTCTTACCTGCTCCTCACCTCTCATCTTACTCTCTTATCATATATATTTGTCTGTATATTCCTCTCTACGACAAAATTACAGCCCCGCTTCTGTGCCAGATAAGTCCACTTCGGGCTCACCATAGCCCGTGCTACTTTCAACTTTTTTTCCGAGTAGCTGAATCTAAAACAACAACATCCTCTCTACTCTCACACAACTTGATAATGGTCCAGGACGGACCGAAACGTCGTCGCTTCTCCATCTTCTGGTGTGTGATTTGGTCACCATATTTTGAGCCACGTTACTGTGACTCATCGTCTGCATTAACCTTGTCTAAAACGCTGGCTACACATAGTAACACACACGTTTTACACCACTGTGATATACTACATACAATTCCCAACACAAAAGTAAAGAACAAGAATATTGAGAATAGGAAGCCAGGACGTCCGGCGGCCACCTCACTTTCTGTTAAAATATCGAGTGACAAAGGCTTTAAAGTGTACTATTAGGAAAGCTTCCCATCTCTACTCAACAAGATTTCATCTCCAACACCGACCTTAACATAGGAAAGAAACCCTTCTGTTGCGGCTATCTGTTCTCTCGTCAACAATTCGTCACGGCAGTGGAGTCTCCTGCTGGAGAGCAGATTGCTAATTTATTCATAGGACCCCAGGAGGCAAGACTGTTCTCCAGCATTTCCAATTCTGTGAAATAGCTTCACTATTTTCATGATATCGTAATCATCGCATAACTGTTGTAAGTCGGTGATATTTCATTTATGTGTACACGCTAATTATGAGAAAAGTTTGAACATAAGGAAGTTCAAAGTCTGTACGGAACTATACTGAACGGTTTGCCTGACATGGTAGCAATTACCTGTGCCTGCCATGGCAACAATTACCTGTGCCTGCCATGGCAACAATTACCTGTGGCCACCATGGCAACAATTACCTGTGCCCACCATGGCAACAATTACCTGTGGCTACCATGGCAACAATTACCTGTGCCCACCATGGCAACAATTACCTGTGCCAACCATGGCAACAATTACCTGTGCCCACCATGGCAACAATTACCTGTGCCAACCATGGCAACAATTACCTGTGCCCACCATGGCAACAATTACCTGTGCCCACCATGGCAACAATTCCTGTGGCTACCATGGCAACAATTACCTGTGCCCACCATGGCAACAATTACCTGTGCCAACCATGGCAACAATTACCTGTGCCCACCATGGCAACAATTACCTGTGGCAACCATGGCAACAATTACCTGTGCCCACCATGGCAGCAATTACCTGTGCCAACCATGGCAACAATTACCTGTGCCAACCATGGCAACAATTACCTGTGCCAACCATGGCAACAATTACCTGTGCCAACCATGGCAACAATTACCTGTGCCTGCCATGGCAACAATTACCTGTGCCCACCATGGCAACAATTACCTGTGCCCACCATGGCAACAATTACCTGTGCCAACCATGGCAACAATTACCTGTGCCAACCATGGCAACAATTACCTGTGCCAACCATGGCAACAATTACCAAATACGATATAATTAGTTACTATAATATTGGTAATAAATATATGAATCTAAACTTCAACATACAACAGAAACGAGAGTTTTTTTGTGTACCGTACACGAGGTCAGGTACAAGGGGTCAGGTACAAGGGGTCAGGTACAAGGGGTCAGGTACAAGGGGTCAGGTACAAGGGGTCAGGTACAAGGGGTCAGGTACAAGGGGTCAGGTACAAGGGGTCAGGTACAAGGGGTCAGGTACAAGGGGTCAGGTACAAGGGGTCAGGTACAAGGGTCAGGTACAAGGGGTCAGGTACAAGGGGTCAGATACAAGGGGTCAGATACAAAGGGTCAGTTACGTCCATGGACCTGACGTCCATGGCTTTCAGGTCCCTCTTGCATACGTCTTTGTACCGTAGCTTGGGCTTGCCTGTTGGACGTTTTCCCTGTGTAAACTTTCCATACAGGAGATCCTTGAGGATCCTGCCATTGCCCATTCGCACTATGTGCCCAAGCCAGCGCATTCGTCTCTGCTTCTACATTGTGTACGTGCTGGTGATTCTAGCTCTCCCCAGGACGCTGTTTGTCCCCTTGTTCTGCCAGGTGATGTCCAAGATGTGTCGGAGGCAGCGCATGTGGTAGGCGTCCAGCTGTCTTTCCTGATGGGTACGGAGTGTCCAAGACTCACTGCCATATAGGAGAGTGCTCAGGACGCAGGCTCTGTAAACCTGGATCTTTGCACACTCAGTCAGCTTATTGTTGGCCCACACTCTCTTTGTCAGTCTGGACATGGTAGTAGATGCCTTACCAATACGTTTGTTTAGCTCCGTATCAAGAGAGAGGGAGTCAGAGATTGTGGAGCCCAGGTACACGAAGTCGTGAACGACTTCATGTTTGGAATCGGAGATACCGATATCAGGTGTGGAGTCCACTCCTTGTCCCATGACTTGTGTTTTCTTCAGCCTGATGGTGAGTCCGAAAGCCTGACAGGCCTCGCTGAAGCGGGTCATGAGCCGTTGGAGGTCTTCAATTGAGCGGGAGGTGACTGCTGCGTCGTCAGCAAAAAGGAAGTCGCGCAGACACCTCAACCGAACCTTCGTCTTGGCTCTCAGCCGGGCGAAGTTAAAGAGCTTTCCCATCTGACCTGGTCCGGAGGTAGATGCCTTCTATGGCAGATCCGAAGGCGGGCTGCAGCATAACTGCAAAGAAAATCCTGAATAGGGTTGGAGCAAGGACGCAGCCCTGCTTTACTCCACTTCGGATGTCAAGGCATCTGATGTTAGTCCATCAAAGACCACGGTAACCCTCATGTTCTCATGGAAAGATCTGATGATGCTGAGGAGCCTGGTGGATCATATCTTGGGGGAGGATCTGAACAGGCCATCCTGCTGACGAGGCGAAGGCCTTCGTCAGATCTATGAAGGCTACGAAGAGTGACGCTTCTGTTCCCTGTATTTCTCCTGCAGTTGAGGGAAAAGACCGTGTCGGTAGTGGACCTGTTAGCTCTGAATCCGCATTGTGATCATGATAGACTCTCTCTGCAAGTACTTGGAGACCTTCTTCCAGTGATTCTAGCAAACAGCTTTCGACTAATAGATGAGGAGGAGAGATGCCGATGGAATTGTTGCAGTCGCCCTGTCACCTTTATTTTTATACAGCGTGACGATGTGGCATCCCCATGTCCGGTGGCACCTCTCCTTCTTACCAGCAGAGGCAGAGAATTTCAGCTGCTCCATGAGCAGGCTACCTCTGCGCACTTTCAAGGTCTCAGCAGGAATA
>WNGS01168352.1:94135-107481 GCA_020271785.1 Procambarus virginalis | reverse complement strand
TTCTCCAAAATTCATTTTATTTCTAGTCTGACGCGACACTTGAGCGCGTTTCGTAAAACTTATTACATTTTCAAAGACTTTAGTTTACTCACACACACAAATATACTGAATAGACCTAAAACATCTTCGATTTTATATACTGCATTTGGGTGAGGTGACATGTTACAATAGTATTTGGATGAGGTGAAAACAGATTTTCAACACAAGCCAGAACGGGGTATAGAACGGGGTATAGAATCGGGGTATAGAGTCGGGGTATGAGCTAAAGGGAAGGATGGAAGTAACTGCAGAGGGCCTACTGGCCCATATTTCTTGATGCTTCTATATTGGAGCGGAGTCTTGAAGTGGGTAGAATATAGTTGTGCATTAATTGGCTGTTGATTGCTGGTGTTGACTTCTTGATGTGTAGGGCCTCGCAGATGTCAAGCCGCCTGCTGTCGCTGTATCTATCAATGATTTCTGTGTTTTTTGTTAAGACTTCTCTTGTGATGGTCTGGTTGTGGGAAGAGATTATATGTTCCTTAATGGAGCCCGGTTGCTTATGAATCGTTAATCGCCAGGAAAGAGATGTTGTTGTCTTGCCTATATACTGAGTTCTTTGAGGCTTACAGTCTCCAAGCGGGCATTTGAAGGCATAGACGACATTGGTCTCTTTCAAAGCGTTCTTCTTTGTGTCTGGAGAGTTTCTCATGAGTAGGTTGGCAGTTTTCTTGGTTTTATAGTAAATCGTCAATTGTATCTTCTGATTTTTGTCTGTAGGGATAACGTTTCTATTAACAATATCTTTCAGGACCCTTTCCTCCGTTTTATGAGCTGTGGAAAAGAAGTTCCTTTAAAATAGTCTAATAGGGGGTACAGGTGCTGTGTTAGTTGTCTCTTCAAAGGTTGCATGGCGTTTAACCTTCCTTGTTATGATGTCTTCAACAAAACCATTGGAGAAGCCGTTGTTGACTAGGACCTGCCTTTCCCTACAGAGTTCTTCATCGACTTTCTTCCATTCTGAGCTGTGGCTGAGAGCACGGTCGACATAAGCGTTAACAACACTCCTCTTGTACCTGTCTGGGCAGTCACTGTTGGCATTGAGGCACATTCCTATGTTTGTTTCCTTAGAGTAGACTGCAGTGTGGAAACCTCCGCTCCTTTCCATGACTGTTACATCTAGAAAGGGCAGCTTCCCATCCTTTTCCATCTCATAAGTGAAACGCAACACAGAATTCTGTTCAAATGCCTCCTTCAGCTCCTGCAGACGTCTGACAACAGGTACCTGTGTAAAAATGTCGTCAACATACCTGCAGTATATGGCCGGTTTCAAGTTCATGTCGACTAAGACCTTCTGTTCGATGGTACCCATGTAGAAGTTCACAAACAGGACACCTAGGGGAGAACCCATGGCGACCCCATCTTCTTGCTTATACATGTGCCCATCCGGGCTCAAGAAGTGTGCCTCTTTAGTACATGCTTGGAGTAGTTTCCTTAGAATGTTTTCTGGTATGTCAAGAGGAGTACAGGCCGGATCACGATACACTCTGTCTGCTATCATCCCGATTGTTTTCCACAGGTACGTTGGTAAACAGTGATTCTACGTCCAATGAGGCTCTTATCCCTGTGGCCCGTGTTCCCCGCAGTAAGACAACAAATTCATTTGGAGACTTCAGGCTGAAAGCGCAAGGGACATAAGGAGTCAGTAAGCCATTGAGTCGCTTAGCCAGTCTGTATGTGGGTGTGTGTATCTGGCTGATGATTGGCCGAAGTGGGTTTCCAGGCTTGAGTGTCTTGACATTTCCATACGCGTATCCAGTTTTGTATTCCCCAATAATCTTTGGCAGGTGGAGTCTGGATTTCTTGGCGTTCACAGTTTCGATCAATTTGTTGAACTTTGCTTTCAATTCGGCTGTAGTGTCCTTCGTTACCCTTTGGTATTTAGTTTGGTCAGAGAGTATGAGGTTCATTTTCTCCAGATATTCGTCTTTTTTAAGAATGACGTATATTGGCGACTTGTCACCTCTCCTGACGACTATCTCCTTGTTCTCACGAAGGCTCTTAACTGCCGCTTTGAGCTCATGGGACAGTATGGTGCTTCTGTAGTGGCCTCGATTCTTTCCTCCTTCTGCGATAAGTGTTGCTTGTAAGGTGTCCTTTGTGGTGACCTTCTTTTGTGTCTCGAGGTCGAATATGTCGTCCAACAGGATTTCAAACTCCACTTTCCGGGCCATCTCACTTGGTCTGGACATAACGTGACAGTTTATGCCCAGATTTAGGAGAGTGACTTGGTCCTCAGTGAGGTTGATTCCTGCAAGGTTCAGGAAGCCGTCTCTGGGTCGTGGAATCGCCATAGGTCCTCCATATAATGTTGTTAGTTTCTTGATTATCCTGGTTTCGGTGCTGAGGTGATGTCGATCTGTGAGGATGTCGAGGTGTTGCTCGATGCGAGTACGGAGACTTTCGTCGATGTTGTGATGACCTCGACATCCTCACAGATTGACATCACCTCAGCACCGAAACCAGGATAATCAAGAAACTTACAACTAACAACTAACAATAATAACAACAACAGTCGTTCTTGATCTTATAGTATAAGGTTTGTATGCTTCTAACTATTGTATTACTCTCGGGATTAGGAAGAACAATCAAGTTGCCAACATTCTTGGTAAAGAAACCCAAATGAATTGAAGGGTATATTTTCAACAAAGTTTCGTTCCACTCTGGAACATCTTTAGGTATGGAATGAATATACAAGGTGCACATTTATCTTGATTACACATGTGAAAGAGGTGAGGTTGTGTGTGTGTGTGGGGGGGGGGGGGTAAAGTGAAGTAATCACACATAGGTAAATAAATAGGGGAATAATGGGGATGGATGCCAATCACACTCGAGGTAAGGCGGTGGGTGGGTAGAGACTGGAAGTGTCACGTGGCACTTCTTTGATATCATTCCGGCCCCTGCCATGCTGGGCACGTAACAGATAACAATTACTGTAAAAAATTGAGCGAAGCTATATAAGCCTTCCTCGTTGATTCTGATATAAATATACCATATATGACGAATTACTTGGAAATTATAAAGATTCTTACGTGTATGGAGCAGCTGTGGCCATTGTTCACACAGCGGCGCCCTGAGGTCGGAGCAGTTTCTATCATTAATGTAGAAACTATACGGGCTGCCTAACTCCATGCAATCTTCCCCCCCATAACCCTGAAAATCATCCGGATCCTGCCATGTTGTAGTCGCCATCCAGAAGGGCGTGCCCATGGGGACTGACAGACCGGAGGAGGTCCGAAAGTCCCCCTCCGTCGCTCTGTCAGTCCCGTCGATCCAGAAGCTTTCACCACTCAGACCTGTGGAGGTAAACACACTCAGACCTGTGGAGGTAAACACACTCAGACCTGTGGAGGTAAACACACTCAGACCTGTGGAGGTACACACACTCAGACCTGTGTAGGTAAACACACTCAGACCTGTGGAGGTACATACTCTCAGACCTGTGGAGGTAAACACACTCAGACCTGTGGAGGTACACACACTCAGACCTGTGGAGGTACACACACTCAGACCTGTGGAGGTAAACACACTCAGACCTGTGGAGGTACATACTCTCAGACCTGTGGAGGTAAACACACTCAGACCTGTGGAGGTACACACTCAGACCTGTGTAGGTAAACACACTCAGACCTGTGGAGGTAAACACACTCAGACCTGTGGAGGTAAACACACTCAGATCTGTGGAGGTAAACAAACTCAGACCTGTATAGGTACACACACTCAGACCTGTGGAGGTACACACACTCAGACCTGTGGAGGTACACACACTCAGACCTGTGGAGGTACACACTCAGACCTGTGGAGGTACACACTCAGACTTGTGGAGGAACTATGAGATAAGTTTCCTCCATCTCAAGTCCCGTAGGAACAGGTAAGCCACAATAATACAACCCTTCATGCAGCAGCCAGCCCGACCTCTCGAGCTGCAGGAACTGACAGAAAATGGTGTATTAAAACAAACGTACCGAACCTAACCGAGTGACTAATGCATAGAACACGTGAATGTTGGTGAGCCTCTATGATTTATTGTATATCATATTATATTCATTTGGGATTTGCCGTAGAAATGTGATGTATTAATAAGGTAGACAGGTTGCACCAGCACCTCGTGTGGCGCAATGTCTCCAAATTCGTCGTAAATGCTATCAAAATATATTTTATTTATACTCTATTTAATGTGCCAACACGTAGCAAGAAGCCTAGGTGTTGCGTCCTGGTGCTGCTCGCCTGGTCGTGTCAATACTGGAGGCAACACTCACAACACACACACATACTGAAATAGATAATATAATTACACTTAGAACTGAATGATCTAACAGATTTAGTAGCGGGGCCAAGAGCTTAATCCTAACACAAACAAAGGAAGTCTGTGCATGATCGCGCGAGTCCCCACTGCAGCCTCCACTTGGGGCACCTCGTCTGGTCCTCAGGGACATGTTAGAAAGCTAGAGATCTTTTTTACAAAATAACTTTCAGTCACCATAAAAAAATCAGTACATGAAGGCGCGGCGGAGCTCACCATTGTCATAAAGGTAGTCGATGATGTTCTTCAGGCGGGTGGCCGTGAGGACAGCCGCCAGCTCCCCGTCCAGTGAGTGACACATCTGGCTGGCTTCCTCGTAGGTCAGCTCAGCGAAGGTGGCGAAGTAGAGGCACTGGTCGCCGACAGGCAGGAAGGGAATGGAGCACCCGCCAGAGGTGGTGGCAGCACCCAGCTGGATCCCGGGCATCTGGTCAATCTCATACCTGCTCGCTGTTAATGATGTACCTTTGTCAGCTCTCGAGAAAGTGGCTCTAACCACTTGGAGAGCATTTGAGAACTAATATTTGCAGAAAAACAACTTATGCACAGAAATCCACTTCTACGTGAATAATAACTCTGAACAACTATTTCTAATAAAGTTTTCAGACACCAAAATACTGAAAATTTAGGTACTTACCATTCAGGTGTGGACACATGAGAGTGAGCACAGCAAGGCCCCAAGTCATAGAGAACGCACTCATGACTAGGTCGTCCCCACACGACGACGAGTCTGCAACAGCTGTTAAACTATACGACCATAAGTCCCGGCAGTATTTGGACTACACGTGGAAGAGTCCAGAGCAGAAGCTTGACCATAGATCCACCAGGTGACAACGAAGGCAGTGAAGAGGTGTGCACCAAGACTTTGTCACACGCACCAATGGAGCAGCTTCACGGAGACACAACTCTTAAATAACACACATTACAGTGGTTTTAATTGATTGGCGAGTGATAGGAGAGGGCGTGATGTGTGTGGTAACGTGAGCAGCTGTTCTCACTGATAGTAGCATGTTACCTTGAGGTTCCTGGGTAGGGTCCATGTTACAGAGCCTCCCTCCTCAAGCTTCTCCTCACCCATCAGCACCCACCTTCTCCCGTCACTTCACTCCCCAATAATTTCCACTGTTATATGCCACAGGTAGGCTCGTAGTGTTAAAGGCCTCACTTATATCCGGCACATCTGGCCTCAGGGATATCAGTGAAGGATCTAGAGGGTAGGGAAACATCTAAAGTAAAAGCCTCCAGATTACTGGGAAACTATATGTGAAACTATAGTGGCGAAACCCATTTTATAAAAGTTAATATTAATTGATCTGATTTTTAACTGCCTTCTTTATTTTATTATAATTGATGCAAGTATATGGCTTACTAGTTACTTAATAGTGGCATATGTGATGCATCGTCATGTGTCAGTGACTGTGTCCAACGAATTAACCCCCTCCTTGGTCAGCCAAGCAACAGTGTCTGCAGGTATACACAGTTACTGGCAGACCACCACTGCAGCACCCCGCAGATCTTCACCAGCCACTAAAGATATGTTTCCACCATCATAAATCCCGCAGGAACACGTAAGTCATAATATATAATCCTTCCCACACCACCACACAACGTATATTGTGGAGTAAGTTCCCCTAATTTGTCTTACATATAAAATTGCTTCTTTTTCCACACTATTTAATGTTCCAGCACGGAGAAGGCAGCCCTAAAGTTATCTCTCCTTGGTGCTCCCTTGCTCACAACAACAACAGAGGCGACACTCACAAACCACACACACATAAGAGGGCGTTATTTTAGAAATTTGTCCAAAATATGCAATAAATGAAAACTCGTTTGATTTCAATCAAACTTTTTTTTGACAAGTTGTATATGAAGAGGGTTTCATCTGGTCCAAGTCTCAGCATAGTAGCATAAATAGGAAGGGGAAAAAAATATTGAAATATGTGTCAAGAATTTTCCGAAATGGTCAAAAACGATTATCAAATAAAAATGTCAACTGAAATCATGTCTATGACTCTCAGCTATCACAATAGCATGTATTAAAAACAAATTAGTTTTATTAAAAAAAATTTAGTTAAAAAAAAGGCAATTTTTTTATTATTATCTCTCTCTCTTCTGTTTATAGAGCGATTTGCATGAACCTTATACACCTGACTGCACGTGTGCCTATCTATAAGGGTGCAAATTTTGGAGGAAATTGGTTGATGTCAACCTCAGCCACAGAGGGCAACACCTTAGACTTTATATTTACTTACTTGAACATTTATGTTACTTGAAAGTGCATATCTCTTTCATTTTTATTAAATTTACATGAAACTTACATCTTATATGTAAATTTTATGTCTCTAAAATCGTAAGGAAGCGTTTTATCCTGAGTTCATTTATTGATTTTATAATAGCAATAAACATGATATATTTGCATAATTTTGGGGGGAACTTAGACTATTTGTATTAGGAAAACTAAAGACGTTTTGGAAAATCCCCTCCTATTGATCCTTTATTATATGCTAATGTGGCAGAAAAGTGTCATAGAATCATTATATCTGAAAGGTGTCTTTGTTCATTTACACTTGAAAATGTGTAAAATTCGTTGAAAAAAAAATAAATAAAAATCTCCCTTACTATTTAGGCTACAGTACTGAAACTTAGAACAATTGCAGCCCTTTTCATATACAACTAGTCAAAAAATAATGGTTGACATTGAACAACAACTTTAGTTTTCCACAGTAACGCCCCCATAATACACTTATAGATGAAATTTAATGACTTAACATGAATCTGCTATTGGGTCCCAACACAAAAAACGGAATCATTCATGAATGGTGGCAAGAGTCCCAGCTCCAGTCTCAATGTGGGGCGCCTCCTCTGGTCCTCAGGAACATGCTAGACTGCCTGAGATACTTTATTATTTTCAGTCACCATAAAATAAGTCAATAGATGAAGGTGTGGCAGAGCTCACCGTTGTCATTAATGTAGTGGATGATGTTCTTCACGCGGGTGGCTGTGAGGACGGCCGCCAGCACCCCGTCCAGTGAGAGACACATCTGTCTAGCTTCCTCGTAGGTCAGCTCGGTGAAGGTGGCGAAGTAGAGGCACAGGTAGCCGACAGGCAGGAAGGGCATCGTGCAACCGCTAGAGGTGGTGGCAGCACCCAGTTGAACCCCGGGCATCTGGTCACTCTAGTACCCGCTCGCTGTTACTGATGTACCTTGGTTATTGGTCAATTCTCTTGAAAGTTGCTGCAAACACTTGGAGAGCATTTGAGAAACACTATACCACATAGTTATTATTCAAACTATACAAGTTGTTTGAAATATCTTAAGCATACTTAACTCAGGGCTAACGCCAGCCTACCATGTGTCCATGCCTCACCAACACCCAAAGGTTGCAGTGTATAGATTCCTTGCCACACAAAATATGATATCTCAAAGAACTATAATGGGGGAGACAAGAATTTCCAGAGTACTAACAGATGAAGTGGTTCTTTTGGGACACAATATTGTAAGGAAGGAAAGATGGAGGAGTTTGAAGATGGAAACCAGAGGGGCAAGAGGGAAAGTGAGAGAGGGGAAATTTATTAGCGAAACGTGCACTGTGCCTTATGTATGATTATCCATTTTCTCAGGTTGGATTACCATCGTTTTGGGCTCCCATGGATAGCAAAGGATATTAGATCATCCAGCGTATTATTGAACTTAGGTTCTGTTAGATTTAGGTGTTAAATTTTTTATCCTGTGTTGAATTCCAAAGGTCAGTCAGTTGACTGATCATGAGCCCTTTTACGAACATAAATCATGCATTAGACAACACGAAAGGCAACGAAAACTATTTAAATTTGTTCCCTGTTTATAGTATAGTTAACAATTTATAATTAGAAAGCTTAGCTGGCAGTAGTATACGCAGGCGACAACATATGATCCAATACTCACATGTGCTCAGCATCCACCCGGTAGGGGGACCTCGGTGGATCAACTACTTCCTTCCCACAAAGTCACTATTAGATTGAATTTAGATTTATATTTTAATTCAGCAAATTATCTCTTAAAAGTAATTCTGAAAATAATGATGGTATCATCTTACGTGATATATTGGTGTTGTGATACCTTGTAACTGCTCTCATCGATCCCCTCGTATTACCTACCAACATTATCAAGGCCACAATATGTAAAGGTACGGGTTTTCACTTGTCTCTGGTTGAAGTGTGAAGCGGACACGACTTGATTTAGAAGTCACAAAGTTTTGAACTGCAACAGAATAAAATTTTGGCTGCACAATGACGATGTCGCTACTTGGTGGCGGTCTTGATTTCTGTTTTGGTATGTAATAACGTCAAAGCTGCCTCCACTTCCGGTCAAGGAGAAAACTCGCGTATATTATTTACTCATTGAGAGCTACTTCTTTTTAATAGTAGGTGCAGTTTGAATGAAGGGTTTGTCCTCCCGATGGCTGCACCAGTACAGATGATGGGAGACGCATCAGTTGAGGATGATAAAGGTTCCAAAAGTGCTTGTTGCGTTGTGCTGTAGATAGAGTAGCGGCGACTAAAACAGAGGTGTGTGTTTGAGGGAGGCTTGCCGCACCATAGGCGAGTCTGCCGCACAACACCGTGTGTTGTGTTTATGGCATCAGCTGATCCATGGTGCTGCGACGAGGCAGTTGTTTTCTGTGTTTAGCTGTTGGTGGCGCCAGGTATAAATATGGTGCGGGTCAGATGTGACCCATTTTGTTGGTCGACTGGAGATATTTAGACTGTGCTTTGACTATTTGATATTTTTCCTGTAACGAGTGGTCACCTCCTCCTAATATATGCTCGATGGTTAAGGGTATTTTAAGTGCACTAAATACATGTTTGAAATTTACTCTGGCACTATGATGTCTGAAGCAGTGAAGGAGATAGTGTTCGATTGTTTCAGGCACCTGACAATGGATGCAGAGTTCGTTGATGTCTGTTCTGTACTTAGAGCTGTGTGCTGCTAGTTTGGTGTGTCTCGGCCTTAATCTGGTCATCGTTATATCAATTTCTCTGCTTCTATGTCTGACATGTTTCCAACTTTCCAATTTCTTTTCACTGCACTCATGGTACAAAGGTGAGCATCACGTTTTCCATTTCGTCACAAAATCTTGGGTGATGATATTTGTGAAGGCTCCTTTACGTGCAGCAGCTTAAGTCTATATCGGTTTATAAATTCGAATTAACGATGTTAATTCAGCTAAATATTTTAAGAGTTACTGCGTTTCTTATAGTTATATAATTTATAAGAAATAATACGAGACAAATTTAGTTTCCTAACTGATTGTTGAGGGGAGTGATATAGTAGTCAGGCGGCGTCGGCCAGCCCATAGATGGCGTGGCTATGTTCAAGTACGCACTTATTAACTACGTGTTAATTAGTCAATTAAACCTGAACAAAAAGTAACTCTCATTACGGCTCATTGTAAAATGTTTTAGTTAAATGTTATGGTAACAAATATTTCCCACAATGTGTACGTTCTCAGCAGGTGTATACTTACCCAGCAGGTGTGTCCTTACCCAGCAGGTGTGTCCTTACCCAGCAGGTGTGTCCTTACCCTGCAGGTGTGTCCTTGCCCTGCAGGTGTGTCCTTACCCTGCAGGTGTGTCCTTACCTAGCAAGCGTGTCCTTACCCAGCAGGTGCGTTCTTACCCAGCAGGTGTGTCCTTACCCCTGCAGGTGTGTCCTTACCTAGCAAGCGTGTCCTTACCCAGCAGGTGCGTTCTTACCCAGCAGGTGTGTCCTTACCCAGCAGGTGTGTCCTTACCCAGCAGGTGTATCCTTACCCAGCAGGTGTGTCCATACCCAGAAGGTGTGTCCTTACCCAGCAGGTGTGTCCTTACCCAGCAGGTGTATACTTACCCAGCAGGTGTGTCCTTACCCTGCAGGTGTGTCCATACCCAGGTGTGTCCTTACCCTGCAGGTGTGTCCTTACCCAGCAGGTGTGTCCATACCCAGAAGGTGTGTCCTTACCCAGCAGGTGTGTCCATACCCAGCAGGTATGTCCTTACCCTGCAGGTGTGTCCTTACCCAGCAGGTGTGTCCTTACCCAGCAGGTGTGTCCTTACCCAGAAGGTGTGTCCTTACACAGCAGGTGTGTCCTTACCCAGCAGGTGTGTCCTTACCCTGCAGGTGTGTCCATACCCAGCAGGTGTGTCCTTACCCAGCAGGTGTGTCCTTACCCAGCAGGAGTATCCTTACCCAGCAGGTGTGTCCTTACCCAGCAGGTGTATCCTTACCCAGCAGGTGTGTCCTTACCCAGCAGGTGTGTCCTTACCCTGCAGGTGTGTCCTTGCCCTGCAGGTGTTTCCTTACCCTGCAGGTGTGTCCTTACCTAGCAAGCGTGTCCTTACCCAGCAGCAGCGCGTTCTTACCCAGCAGGTGTGTCCTTACCCCTGCAGGTATGTCCTTACCTAGCAAGCGTGTCCTTACCCAGCAGGTGCGTTCTTATCCTGCAGGTGTGTCCTTACCCAGCAGGTGTGTCCTTACCCAGCAGGTGTGTCCTTACCCCTGCAGGTGTGTCCTTACCTAGCAAGCGTGTCCTTACCCAGCAGGTGCGTTCTTACCCAGCAGGTGTGTCCTTACCCAGCAGGTGTGTCCTTACCCAGAAGGTGTATCCTTACCCAGCAGGTGTGTCCATACCCAGAAGGTGTGTCCTTACCCAGCAGGTGTGTCCTTACCCAGCAGGTGTATACTTACCCAGCAGGTGTGTCCTTACCCTGCAGGTGTGTCCATACCCAGGTGTGTCCTTACCCTGCAGGTGTGTCCTTACCCAGCAGGTGTGTCCATACCCAGAAGGTGTGTCCTTACCCAGCAGGTGTGTCCATACCCAGCAGGTGTGTCCTTACCCTGCAGGTGTGTCCTTACCCAGCAGGTGTGTCCTTACCCAGCAGGTATGTCCTTACCCAGAAGGTGTGTCCTTACACAGCAGGTGTGTCCTTACCCAGCAGGTGTGTCCTTACCCTGCAGGTGTGTCCATACCCAGCAGGTGTGTCCTTACCCAGCAGGTGTGTCCTTACCCAGCAGGAGTATCCTTACCCAGCAGGTGTGTCCTTACCCAGCAGGTGTGTCCTTACCCAGCAGATGTGTCCTTACCCAGAAGGTGTGTCCTTACCCAGCAGGTGTGTCCTTACCCAGCAGGTGTGTCCTTATCCAGCAGGTGTGTCCTTACCCTGCAGGTGTGTCCATACCCAGCAGGTGTGTCCTTACCCAGCAGGTGTGTCCTTACCCAGCAGGAGTGTCCTTACCCAGCAGGTGTGTCCTTACCCAGCAGGTGTGTCCTTACCCAGCAGATGTGTCCTTACCCAGAAGGTGTGTCCTTACCCAGCAGGTGTGTCCTTACCCAGCAGGTGTGTCCTTACCCAGCAGGTGTGTCCTTACCCAGCAGATGTGTCCTTACCCAGAAGGTGTGTCCTTGCCCTGCAGGTGTGTCCTTACCCAGCAGGTGTGTCCTTACCCAGCAGGTGTGTCCTTACCCAGCAGGTGTGTCCTTACCCAGCAGGTGTGTCTTTACCCAGCAGGTGTGTCCTTACCCATCAGGTGTGACCTTACACAGCAGGTGTGTCCTTACCCAGCAGGTGTGTCCTTACCCAGCAGGTGTGTCTTTACCCAGCAGGTGTGTCCTTACCCATCAGGTGTGACCTTACCCAGCAGGTGTGTCCTTACCTAGCACGTGTGTCCTTACCCAGCAGGTGTGTCCATACCAGCAGGTGTGTCCTTACCCAGCAGGTGTGTCCTTACCCTGCAGGTGTGTCCTTACCCTGCAGGTGTGTCCTTACCCTGCAGGTGTGTCTTACCCAGCAGGTGTGTCCTTACCCTTCAGTTGTGTATTTACCCATCAGGTGTATCCTTACCCATCAGGTGTATCCTTACCCATCAGGTGTATCCTTACCCATCAGGTGTATCCTTACCCATCAGGTGTGTTCACATGAGGGTGAGGGCAGCGAGTCTCCCCATCTTAGGGACGGCGGTCACAGTTGGGCCACACAGCGAGACGTTCACAGAAGCAACAGTTGGTCCACACAGCGAGACGTTCACAGAAGCAACAGTTGGTCCACACAGCGAGACGTTCACAGAAGCAACAGTTGGGTCACACAGCGAGACGTTCACAGAAGCAACAGTTGGGTCACACAGCGAGACGTTCACAGAAGCAACAGTTGGGCCACACAGCGAGACGTTCACAGAAGCAACAGTTGGTCCACACAGCGAGACGTTCACAGAAGCAACAGTTGGGTCACACAGCGAGACGTTCACAGAAGCAACAGTTGGTCCACACAGCGAGACGTTCACAGAAGCAACAGTTGGGCCACACAGCGAGACGTCAGAGAAGCAACAGTTGGGCCACACAGCGAGACGTTCACAGAAGCAACAGTTGGTCCACACAGCGAGACGTTCACAGAAGCAACAGTTGGTCCACACAGCGAGACGTTCACAGAAGCAACAGTTGGTCCACACAGCGAGACGTTCACAGAAGCAACAGTTGGTCCACACAGCGAGACGTTCACAGAAGCAACAGTTGGGCCACACAGCGAGACGTTCACAGAAGCAACAGTTGGTCCACACAGCGAGACGTTCACAGAAGCAACAGTTGGGCCACACAGCGAGACGTTCACAGAAGCAACAGTTGGGCCACACAGCGAGACGTTCACAGAAGCAACAGTTGGGTCACACAGCGAGACGTTCACAGAAGCAACAGTTGGTCCACACAGCGAGACGTTCACAGAAGCAACAGTTGGGTCACACAGCGAGACGTTCACAGAAGCAACAGTTGGGCCACACAGCGAGACGTTCACAGAAGCAACAGTTGGGTCACACAGCGAGACGTTCACAGAAGCAACAGTTGGGCCACACAGCGAGACGTTCACAGAAGCAACAGTTGGTCCACACAGCGAGACGTTCACAGAAGCAACAGTTGGGCCACAGAACCATCTTAGGACAAGAAGGACAGATCTTCACACACAGGTGAGCTGCTTATCTACAGTCAGAATATTTCTCAA